>OX451735.1:241681971-241969471 GCA_948472305.1 Vicia faba
TAAAATAAAACAAGGAATTTAGGGTTTTAAGGTCGTGTCACTACTACAAAAAACACATCTAACGTCAGACGCGAAATGTGTTTGATGTCAGACGCGAAATCGACGTAAGTAAGAGTGTCATTAAAGGTTATCCCTTATCACCTTGGGTATTAAAACGCTGAGGGGTTATGTTAACTGTACATGGGATTTGATTCCCATCCTCGACATTTTTATTATTTTCATTACCTAATGGTGCGCCAATTATTAATACTCGATTTTTTTGAGGAACCGAGATAATATATCAATATTATTACTTTAGTTTGTTTAGGAAACCAAGGGGTTATAATTTTTTTACTGTCTGTTGTACCCCAAAATTTGCTCTTCCATTTTCAAAGACAAATTTATTCAAGGTGCTCAAGTACTCAAGACTACTCAAGAATTGATCAGATGAACCCTCCTCCTAAGCAATGGCCTACAACTAGGGTTTTCTGTTTCTCAAGGAATTTTGGGTTTCTAAGGCCTCAAGTGGATTTCATGGTCTCTTATATGTCTCTAAGAATGCTCATACCAAGTTTCATGCTTTGCATCACAAGTTTGCTCGGTCAATGGCTCAGATGACTGAAAATCAACTATATTGGGCAAAAAGTCAACTATGGTCAACATACAGTCAAACTTCAAGATTTTTGGTAAACATCAAGATTTTGAAGTCATATTCATCATTTGATCAAGGGTTGGTCGTGATTCATCTAGGAAAACTCTCAAATCATCAAAAGTCAAAAGTTGCCAAATTAGGGTTTTCTTTAGAGGAAGTCAACTGAACTTTGACAAAGCATAACTTTCACATGCTTCATCAGATTTTCCTCAACCAAAGCTAATTTCTAATAAAATTCAATTCTCTACATCTTTTTTACTCTAAGCTCAAGTCCAAAAAAATGCTTCATTTGAGAGATATGGGCCAATACATTATAGGTCATTTCAAAAGTCAACAAAAAGACACTTTTTATCAAGGAAAATTACATCAATATAAAGTTTTCAAATTCAAAAATGATAAAAATATGGCTTGTAGAGGACATCTTGATATTTCCAAAAAGTTTAAGATCACCTTCAAATGACAAAAATTGAAAGAGTTATGACTAGTGCAAGTTGGAAAATTTTGAGCAAATGCATGAAGTTCAAATAAAGCAAACTTGAATTTTTTGGGCTAGTGGGCTATTTTTTCAAAGTCCAAATGTGATTTGCAGCTTATAGTGAAACTCAAGACTTGTTCATACACCTCCCTTTGGTTTGTTATATTTATTCTTGATTTTTATTATTTAAAAAGTCAAAAGAAATAAAATAAAAACAAGGCTTATTACACAAGTCCAAGCCCATGATCCTTTGACCTAAATTCAAACTATACATTCTCATTCAATTCAGAAATGAAGACCACGAAACCTTGCAGCAACATCACCTTCCAAAAATCACAAAAATTATTCATACTAGGGAAACCTTACAACCCTAGTTACAACCAACTTCAAGACCTGCTAACCAGTCCATTCACTTCCAGGGATGCAAGAAGGTAAGGTTGGATCGATTGCCATGATCAAAAAGGCATAAAAATGTACATACATGTTGCATCGGTTTTGATATTTCATGAATTTCATATATTTGTTTTCCTTGCGTCTTAATATGTACTAACTCATTTAACATGTTCCTAAGGTTCAACAATGCAGGAATGACTTATAATGAGAGCCCCATAATGGTTGGATAGTGTAAAGCCATGTTAGCACCGATCCATGCAATTTTTCCTAAACCCTTGCGACTCAGGCCAAGATGATAGTCCCATTGAATCTGCAGACCCTGATTTAGGAAGGTAGGGTCCCCCTGGATTTCCAATATTTGTTGTTTCGTAGGAACATAAAAAGAAGCTACCAGAGAAGACAACCGGAGTTAGGGCTTCGACGCCTCTCCGGTCCATGCATTTTGTTTAATATTTATTTAAATTGTTTCATCAAAAACATTGGATGTATCACCACCCCAGTGGTTAAACGCACGTGCTAAAGACTTTACTATGCAATGGCACGAGTTCGATCCCTGCTTTTGGCACTTTGAGTTTTTCATAATTATGTTTTGCAGGATGATAAAAAAGCGCACTTGCTTCCATTATTTGACATAGGCGCGCCCTGGCCTAGTGGTGAAGGTCTTGGTGGAAAGAGCAAAGGGTGTGGGTTCAACACCCACCCCTGGCACTATTCTTTTAAAACTTTGTTTTCTTCATATTTTCCTTAACTTTTGCATTTCCAAACCCTAAATTCATCAAACCAAAAACCTTTTAACAAACCTAATTTTTTCAAAACCTTTTTACAAACCCTAATAAAAATTAGGGTTAGGATTTTAATTTTAATTAATAAATTTCTTTTTAAATTAAAATTAATTAGGTTTTTAGGTTGATCATTAAAACTTTTTTTATCAAAAATCACCAAAAACACGTTCGCTTTATTTTTCCTATTTTTACATGTTCGGTAGTTTATTCGTCTCGCATTTTTTTCATTATTATTGTAAGTGCTCACAGTTTGTAATAGTAATTAGGGTTTTACTTTCGCACTCTACTATTTTGTAACTGCCCCGAAGCATTGTAATAGTCTAGGTTTTTTTTCTTTCCGCACTTACTTTCTGTACATTTACTGCTTTACTGTTTTACTATATCCCTGTTAGTAATTAGGTCATGTATGACAAGATAAAAAAACGATAACTAACCCTAATCAAAGATTAAAATAACTTAATCACAAATCACTTGCACACTTGCACCTCTAGGGTAACCTCCCTTGTTGCTTTATAATAAACAATCATGTCCCTCGAACTTGGGGACGCTTTAGAAAAGTCCCTCAAAAACAAAGATAATATTCCCTCGATGACCCTTTCGATGTTGCCTTTCAATATATGATCTAGTCCCTTAACGAAAATTACTAAGCCGTCCTTACTAGTTGCCTTCAATGACTGTATAATGACCCACACATGTCCCTTCACATCCAATGATATGGATTCCTACTAACTAATAACATTATCTAAAGGAGGAGGAAAATAAAAGAATGACCTTGAGTAGGGTAGATCTTAATCGTTTGCTCACACACATTTTAAAACAAAAACACTTTTCGCAAACACTCTTCAAAAATATTTTCAAACACTTTGTACGCATTCTCAAGGACATATGCGAGAATCATTACAAAGTTCGCCTTACAATTGGCATTTTCAAAAATATTTTCAAACACACAACACAAAGAAATTTTTCAAAACAAAGTGAGCTAGCGATTAAGAGCCCGTAGATGACTATGGATGAAAAGTGTGTTAACACCTTCCCTTTTCATAATCTACCCCCCGAACTCAAAATCTTCAAGGTATTTCCTGTTCTTTTCACCCTTTCGTTGTTGGATAAAAGAAAATTCGGTGGCGACTCTTGCTATCTGTAACATTTGCGATAAAACACAAAAATAAATCAGCTCTCCCACCGTATTACAGAACTGGCGACTCTTTTGGAGAATACTAAAAAGAGGGGTTACCTTTATAGTTAGATCACTTTTAAATGCTTTTCTTGTTTTCTTTGTATGCTTTACATTTTGGGGCTTGCTCGGGTTACTTTTCTTGCAAATATCCTACACCCAAATTTAGGGACATTTTAGGTAAGTAGCAATAGATCATAGAAACTATACGGTGTATATCGATATGGTTGAAGTGATGGCTACGTTAGTACGAAACATTGGTTGGTAGTGTAAGTCTCAGAGTGCCTAAGAGGGGGGGGGGGGGGGGGGTGAATTAGGTCTTATAAAATTTTATTCATTTTTTATGAGAATGCTTGGTAGTAATTTTGGTTAAGTGTTTGAAGATTTTGTTTATATCTTTATCTTTTCCTGATTATGGTGATGAAAGCGATAAATGCGGAAAAGTAAAGAACACAGTGATATATCCTGGTTCCCCTCACAATCCGAGAGTACTCCAGTCCCCTTTCCAACACGAAAGAGATTTCACTATAGTTAGAATGATTGTACAGCCTATGCTTACTATCTAACCTATAGGGTGATCAAAGGTTCTTAACACCTTTAAGACCAAACAAACACTAATGTGAATGAAGAACAATCCTCTTCAAATCACAACACTTACTTCCAACAATCCTGGATAGTAAGGAAAAAACCTTTAAGTAATACAATGATTTAGTTTGAAGTATATGGAGAGCTTTATCAATCTTCAATTGATCTTCTTCTTCAAGATAAAAACAATTCTCAACAATGTATATAAATGTTCATAATGTATGTATGAAACTTGTAATGATAATGAAAGTGTATATGGCAAGTTTCACAAAATTATGAACACATGAAAGTATAATTTCAAATGTGAGTAGAATGAGAAAATTGTTAATGAAGAAGTATATTTGTTAATTTGAAAATTGAAGCATTGTTTGATATAAGAAAATCTGCATTTTATAAAGTCATAAGAACCTCTTCATTCATGTCAATTCATATGAAAAGTTGCAATGCATTCATGAAAAGATACCACTTGAAAAATGTTCAAAAAACAAAGTAAAAGCTGCACTGGTTCGCTAGGAACCGGTTTCGACACTGACAGAACCCGGTTCTTAGTGAACGTTATAAGTTGGAATTCAAAAATTATAACACAGGAACCGGTTCCCCTATTGGTACAACCCGGTTCCTGGTACAAAATCCAGGGACATGTTTTTTGAGAAATGCTGGAACCCGGTTCCCTGTTAGGGAGGAACTGGTTCCTAAAGGATTATTTTCAAAAATACTTTTTGAAAGATATTTCAAACAAAGTTTTCTTGATGTTAAAGTTATGGAATATGTATATGTTGATGAATGCATATTGTGAACATCTATATTCAAGATTTTAAGAATTATTTATACCATATTGACATTTGATGATTTCTTCAATAATTCTTCAATAATCTTCAAGACTTTTATTTGATGTTGATAAGCTTTTTGCACATCCTTTGAAAGTTGATGTCCATGTTGTCTTCATCAAAACACATGCTTTAAATATGACTTGAGAAGCTTGCAATTACATTCTCCCCCTTTTTGATGATGACAACCAAGTCTTGAAAACGATTTCTTGAAATGTTTTATGTTGTTTTGTGTAGCAAACATGTTGAGCAAATGCAAGGCTCCCCCTAAGTCCATGATTCTTTGAATTTTGGAGTGAGTTTGATATTTATTTGGGCCTGCAATTTCTTTGAAACAAAACAACACACATGCATATTCTTCTCCCCCTTTGTTAACATAAAAAAGGATGGGGAAAAAGAGTGAAATAGATACATATAAAAATTAAGACGTGTATCTTAAGAGAAACATTAGATATCACCTTCATCCAAAATACCAAGTTCTCTTCGGATTTTGAAGAAAGGTTCTCGAGCAAGCGGTTTAGTGAAGATATCTGCGAGTTGGTTATGAGTATCCACAAAAGTGACTTCGACATCTCCTTTAAGTACATGATCACGGAGAAAATGGTGTCGAATATCTATATGTTTGGTTCTTGAATGCATGACCAGATTCTTTGTAATATTGATAGCAATTGTATTGTCGCATCAAAGAGGAATGCATCCGAGATCAAGTCCGTAATCACGGAGTTGTTGCTTGAGCGAAAGAATTTGTGCACAACAACTACCCGCTGCTATGTATTCTGCTTCGGCCGTGCTAAGAGCAACACATGCTTGCTTTTTACAAGCCTATGATACTAATGCATTTCCAATAATGTGACAAGTACCACTTGTGCTTTTACGATCAGTTTTACAACCTGCATAATCCGCGTCAGAATAACCAATTAAAGTGCAAGTACTACCTTTCGGATACCATAAGCCGACATTGATTGTTCCTTTAAGATACTTCATGATCCTTTTAACTGCCATGAGGTGTGATTCCTTTGGATTTGCTTGAAAGCAAGCGCAAAGACAAACACTAAACATGATGTCAGGACGACTTGCCGTCAAATACAATAAAGAGCCAATCATACCTCTGTACTTTGTAATATCAATTGGAGTACCGGATTCATCTTGATCAACATATGCACCGGAGCCCATTGGAGTGTTCATGGCTTTACAATTGTCCATATCAAACTTTTTCAATAATTCTTTGCAATACTTAGATTGATTGATGAAGATTCCATCTTCTAGTTGCTTGATTTGTAGTCCAAGAAAGTAGTTCATCTTTCCCATCATAGACATCTCGAATTCTCCTTGCATCATCAATGAGAATTCCTCACACATTTCTTTGTTAGTCGATCCAAAAATGATATCATCAACATAGACTTGAACCAATAAAGTGTTACTTTGGATTTTCTTAATGAACAAGGTTTTATCAACCTTACCCTTTTCGAAACCTTTTTCACACAAAAAATTGCTAAGTCTATCATACCATGCTCTTGGTGCTTGCTTTAAGCCATAAAGAGCCTTTCTCAACTTAAAGACATGTGAAGGATGTTTGAAGTCTTCAAATCCCGGGGGTTGTTTGACATAGACTTCTTCATTGATGTATCCATTCAAGAATGCGCTTTTGACGTTGTGATCGGTGGATCTGGAACTGACTGTTTAACGCTGGTTCGCGAAATGTCGCGGAAGCAAGAGTCGCCACCGTCTTTTATTTTCTCCAAATGGAAAGGACAAAAGCACAGAAAAATTCCTTATAGAGATTGCTCTCGGTTCGGGAGGTAGATTATAGAAAGGGAAGGTGTTAGCACCCTTTCTATCCATGGTTATCCATGGGCTCTTAGATACTTGCTCATTTGTGTTTTCAAAAATGGTTTGTTTGCTTTTCAATGTGGGTTTTAAAAAAGTTTCTTTGAAAATTCCAGTTCGACTCTTGTATCGGTCCTCAAGAGTGTTTGAAAAATTGCTTTCGAAAGCTTTTTGAAAAGGTGTCGGTGTGAAAAGTATTTTTTGATTTGTTTTTGAAATTAGAGCAAGCATCTAGAGTTGTCTACCTACCCTAAGGAATTCGTCTGTGTAGATGTCCTTTAAAGTAGCGCCATCCCACCATTGAGAGGTAGGTAGCACCACCGTTGGAGGCGTTCGGGTCAATTCGAGGTTCGGGACATGGTGATCACCGGAGCAATAGGAAGACACCTTAGAAGCTACCCTCATGCCAGGTTCCCGGATCATGAGGACTTACTAAGACATCCTCTACTCGACGATCACCTTTCGAGGCAAGGCAACAGTGAGGCGTACCCTAGGGGTGGTGTGTGATTTGTGTGTCGTTTTCATTTATTTTTGTCTTTTGTCAAAGTGATCTACGCTTTTGTTTTTATTTTAGTCATTCATTCTTGCATGCATTTATTAACAGTTAAAAAGATGCGGAAATTGAAAGTTCTAAACTATTACAAAGGCGCGGGTCCACATCGCCAAATTTAAAATCCAGGACCCGATTTGACATAAAATAAAGTAAAGTGCGAGAAATATAAATGTCCAAGTTACATGGCTTTGGGAGAATTACATAAATATTTAAAAGAAACGAAATAAAACGCGCGAATTGAAATAAGATTGGAAACGAGGGCGTTGGACCCTTTTGAAGTTAAATTGAAATTAAAAATTAATTAATTATTTATTGAAATAAAAGAAGTGTTTTTTAGGTTTTTTTGCATTTATGAAATAAGAAAATTAAAATTAAAATTAAAAGAAACCCTAATTCTAAGTTATTTTTAATTATTTGAGAAAAATGTTAAAGTTTAACTTAATTTACTAAAGAATTTATGTACATGTTTATTTACAAAATAAATTAGTAATTAATAATAATAATAATGATGAGAAAATTATTTATTAAAAAAAAAATGATGAAAAAGTTAAAAAAACCTAATTTCTACATATTTAATTTATTAAGAAAAATATTAAAGTTTTGAAACCTAAATTAATCTAATTAATTGTTTAAAGTTTATTTACAAAAATAATAATAGTAAAATTAATATTAATAAAATAAACATTTTTTTGATTTTTCTGTATTTTATATTTATTATGAAAATTATTTTATGGAATTAAAAGAAAACAATTAAAAAACAATTAAAAGAATAAAAAGGAAAAACAAATAAAAATTAAAAATTGAGCAAACCATAGGGGGTGTCTGGCCCAAGGGGAGGTTTTTTGAAGTATTGACTCCTGAGTACCGTGGTCTGCATTCTTTGGCCATTGGATTGAGTTTCATGCATAAGTTGTTCTACTTTGGCCATTTGGCTTTTGGCTTTTGGCTTTTGGCCATTTGTGTTCTGGCTTCAACGTTCCCTTAATGTCTGGCTTAATGTCTGCCTCGCCATGTATTGGTGTCATGCATAAGTTTTTCTAGTCTGGCCATTTGGCTTTTGGCTTTTGGCTTTTGGCCATTTGCCTTTTGGCCTCAACGTTCCTTAATGAACCTGCCTGGGATCCTGTCTAAATCTGCAGTGTTGAATCTCACAAACACATCAAATAAAATCATAAAATGCAAATAAAGCCAATATATGAAGAAATTTAATGTTTAGGCACAATATGGCATGTATGAATGATTATACCCTTTTGATCATGGAGATCAAATCAACCTTACCCTTACTGGAAAAGTAGTGACATGAATGCTTTTATGCCCTTTGGATCATGGAGATCAAGCCAGCCTTACCCTTACTGAAGAAGTAGTGAGGTATTGGTTTATAACTGTGATGGCTTGCTTGTAGTGAAGGATTTCAAGGTTTTAGGGTTCTTGAGAGAGTTTGATATTCTAACAGTGTTGTGGCAAAAAAAATTTTCTCTCTTCTTTTTTCCTCTTTCTCTCCTTTTTTCTCTTTCTCTCCTTTTTTTCTTCCTTGGTTTGTGTGACAAGAAGGTGATTATATAGTGGAAATTAGGGTAAAGAAAATGGGCTTTGAATGTGCAATTGGGCCTCCAATATTCACTTGAATTCGTCACTTTCCAGGCTAAATCGCAGGGACTTAAGTGCATTTTTTGAAGTTGAAATGTGAAAACAAAATGTAGCCGACATCGAGAACTAACTCCTGTCCGAAAATCGACTCAATCGGATAAATGGTGAATTAGTTATGAATTTTTGAAGTTTCAGCTCAGACAAACTTATTTTGGGCTCCAGTGTCGACTCTGACACGTTCTTCAATAAAAAACTGGTATTGATCGGTGCATAATACGGTCTCGACTTTTGAAGCAAAGTTGTAGATCTACGAGTCAGGGACCTTGTGTAAAAATATGAGCCCAATCCGATAAAAATTGACCGAGTTATGAATTTTCGAAGTTTCGGCTCAGATGAAATAGTATTCAGCATTCAGGATTTTCAGCGTGTCACGCACTCTGAGCAAAAAACGAAGGACTTTTGAATACCATTTGAATTCAATACCTTCTGTGAAAATGTAGCCAACTCAATTTGTGAAATTTTGGCGCCAGAACCAGCTCGATACGATGAAAATCGACCAAGTTATGATTTTTTGAACATGACGCAAATAAACTTCTGTCACAAATTTTCTGCACGAAAATACCTGATAAATCCACATTTTTGAAGACCTTCTGATCGAAATTGGCTTCCATCCGTGAGAGATGAAAACGTAGATAATGTCAAGACGGAATTTTAGCCACCGGAACGGGTTCAAAACGAGTCACGATCTTCAAGTTATGAATTTTTTAGCGCGTAAAAACTGCACTTTCAGCACACTTTTTCACTATATCTCTTCAAGAAAACTCACACATTCGGATACCTTCTTTAAAGAATTGACTCTTGAGCCGAACCTGAATTTGAGAATATGTTATAAGAGATATCTTGGCGAAAGAATACCTGAATATGACGCGCCAGGTTGGACTTGTGAATTTTTCTTGAAATGTTTTGAGAAATATGGGAGGGCAAATTTTGGGGTACAACAGACGTCCATTTGAAAAAGCTGAAAATTTAATGAACAAGCATAAACAAGTAAAAGACGTATAGCTTCTAACCTTGCAACCGGAGCAAATGTTTCTTCAAAGTCGATTCCTTCCTCTTGATTGTAACCTTGGGCAACCAACCTTGCTTTGTTTCGAACAATTAGACCATTCTCATCAAGTTTGTTCTTAAACACCCATCGGGTACCTATGATGTGTTTACCACTTGGTCTAGGAACAAGTTCCCAAACTTGATTTCTCTCGAATTGATTTAATTCCTCTTGCATAGCAATAATCCATTGATCATATCCTAAGGCTTCATCAACTTTGGTAGGTTCAATTTGAGAAACAAACGCCATGTTTAAGCAAGCATCTTTTAGATTCAACCTTGTTGATACTCCTTGGCTAATGTCACCAATAATTTTGTCAATAGGATGGTCTCTATGAGTTCTCCATTCTTTTGGTAGATCATTGGTGTTTGAATCTTATTGTACAATGTTTTCTTGATTTTTCAGTGATTTCTTAATTTGATCAATTGAAAGATCTTCCGGGGGTAAATCTATAGGATCATCATCATCACAAACAACTACTTCCTCCTTGGAGGGGTTAGTTTCATCAAAAGATACATGCATAGATTCTTCAATAGTTAAAGTTCTTTTATTATAAATTCTATATGCTTTACTAGAAAGAGAATAACCAAGGAATATACCTTCGTCGGATTTCTCGTCAAACTTACCGAGATTATCCTTGTCATTATTAAGAACAAAGCACTTGCATCCAAAAATGTGAAAGTGAGCAATATTTGGCTTTCTTCCTTTGAAGAGTTCATATGGAGTCTTCTTTATTATAGGTCTAATGATAACTCGATTTCCAACATAACATGCCGTACTAACCGCATCCGCCCAAAAATATTTAGGAAGATTTGCATCACTAAGCATTGTTCTTGCAAGTTCCACTAGAAACCTATTCTTTCTTTCAACTACTCCATTTTGTTGTGGAGTTCTAGGTGCTGAAAAATTATGAGAGATACCATGTTCTTCACAAAATTCTTCAAATTGAGCATTTTGGAATACTCCACCATGATCACTTCTTATGGATACAATCTTTAGTGATTTTTCATTTTGGATTTGCTTAGCATACTTCTTAAAGGCTTTGAAAGCATCACTTTTCTGCACAAGAAACAAAGTCCAAGAATATCTAGAAAAATCATCAATAATGACTAAAGCGTATACATTACCTCCGAAGCTTTTTGTTCTTGATGGACCAAAGAGATCCATGTGTAACAATTGCAGTGGTCTTGTAGTAGACACCGCATTCTTAGATTTGAAAGTTGTTTTGGTCTGTTTGCCCTTTTGGCATGCATTACATAATTTGTCCTTGATGAACTTCATCTTTGGTAGAACAATAACTAAGTCATGCTTAACCAATTTGTTCAAGTGCTCCATGTGAATGTGAGCGATCCTCTTGTGCCATAACCAAGCGTCATTGTTGTTTACCATAAGACATTGTACCTTCAGAGACAAATCATCTAAAGTAATCATAAAAATATTGTTAGTTCTTAAACCTTTGAGTTTTACCTCATTGGTTGCCTCATCCATAATGAGACATTCATCTTTATTGAATTTGATCTTGAACCCTCTATCGCAAAGTTGACTTATGCTAAGAAGATTGTGCTTTAATCCTTCAACATAGAGTACATCCTCAATTTGAATGGATGGAGGTGTGCCAACTATTCAAATGCCAAGAATCTTTCCTTTGGTGTTGTCTCCATAGGTTACATACCCTTTGGCTTTATGTACTAGATATGAAAATTGGTGTACATCTCCTGTCATATGCTTTGAACATCCACTATCAAGATACCAAACATTTGATGTGGATTTCAAGCATACCTACACAAACAAATTATTCTTTGTTAGGTACCCAAGTTGCCTTGGGTCCTTCATAGTTAGTTCCCTTTTTCACCCACACAAAATGCCCACTTGCTATACTAAAGTTTCTAACATAGCAAGCATTAGGTGTATGGCCTTTAATACCACAATAAAAACAAGTAGGTTCAAAGTTACTTCTATATCTAGAAGGATAAGATTTCTTCTTAGGAAATGTTTTCTTTTTCGATACATTAGCCTTCTTCTTTTGATGATTATGAATAACTTGATTCTTTTCTACCTTCTTGGGATTAGAACTATTACTAGCCTTTACAAAAACAGTGGGATTGTTACTTGGTTTCTTAGAATTCACATAACGAAGACCCCTTTTATCATTCGGATAACGTTGTTGGCTTAGTAATCCTTCCAATCCTATTTGTCCTTTTTCATATCGTTCAATGACTCTTTTCAATTGAACAATTTGAAAGACATTTGATTCACACTTGGAGCATGCAAAATTTTCTTTTTCTTTAATAAAATTCTGTTTTTGAAGTTCAAAATCTTTAGTCATGGTGTCAATTTTTTCTAAACAACTTAGAAGTTCTTTTTTCTTGATTTGACACCTTTTTGTATAAACTTTTGAATTCTTTCAAGAGTTCATCAATAGCATCTTGAACATCATCATCAAAAAGATTAAATTCATTACTAACCTCTTCTTCATTGTCAGAGTGATGTGAAGCCATTAATGCTAGATTTGCACATTCCTCGCTTTCCGAATCGGATGAAGAACTTATCTCATTATCTTCCCATGCAACATAAGCCTTTTTGTTCTTGAACTTCTTTTTGCCTTTGAATCCATTTTTCTTGGAGAGTTTTGGACAATCCGGCTTTATGTGACCTTGCTTTCCACATTCATAACATGTGACATCTTGTGTTGATGTGGAGGCTTCTTTATCTTTATGATTATAAAATTTCTTCCTCTTGACAAAGTTAGCATTATGAAGATTATTTTTATGACCAAAATATTTTCCTAACCTTTTTACAAGAAGCAAGAAGTTTTCATCTTCCTCCGATGCATCTTTATCTTAACTTTCCTTTGAATCAACTTTCAAGGCAATGCCTTTGGATTTCTTCTCTAAATTTTCATGTTTTTCAAGTCTACCGAGTTCCGTTTCATATTCTTGAAGTTTGCCAAATAATGTAGCGGAAGTCATTGTGGAGAGACTCTTCTTTTTCGAGATTGCCGTTACCTTTGGTTGCCATTCCCTAGTCAATGATCTAAGGATTTTCAAGTTGAGTTCATCATTTGTCAAGGTTTTACCAAGAGCATTTAAGTGATTTGTCAAATGCACAAATCTCTTTTGTAAGTCAAGAATGGATTCTCCGGGCTGCATTCAAAATAGTTCATATTCTTGACTCAAGGTATTTAGCCTTGATCTTTTTACTTCAGCCGTTCCTTCATGAGTTTGAACCAGGGTATCCCATATTTCTTTTGTTGTCTTGCAGTTCGAGACACGGAAAAATTCGTCCATACTGAGTGCACCTTGAAGAAGGTTTATTGCCTTTTTGTCATAGAGAACTTTCTTTTTATCATCGTCGTCCCATGCAGTTTTGGGCTTTGCAGAACCAATGCCATTGATTACTGATATTGGGATAAATGGACCATTTTCAACAGCATCCCATACTTCCTCTCCTTGTGCTTCTAAATGCGCCTTCATGCGTATTTTCCAGAAGTCAAAATATTCACCACAGAATAGAGGAGGCTTGTTGTTACTACCACCATCTCTGAAAACTGGTTGATGATTTGCGGAAGCCATTCTGGATCTTTAGGAACAAGTTACCTATAACTTGCTCTGATACCAATTGTAAGTCTCAGAGTGCCTAAGAGGGGGTGGGGGGGGTGAATTAGGTCTTATAAAATTTTATTCATTTTTTTATGAGAATGCTTGGTAGTAATTTTGGTTAAGTGTTTGAAGATTTTGTTTATATCTTTATCTTTTCCTGATTATGGTGATGAAAGCGATAAATGCGGAAAAGTAAAGAACACGGTGATATATCCTGGTTCCCCTCACAATACGAGAGTACTCCAATCCCCTTTCCAACACGAAAGAGATTTCACTATAGTTAGAATGATTGTACAACCTATGCTTACTATCTAACCTATAGGGTGATCAAAGGTTCTTAACACCTTTAAGACCAAACAAACACTAATGTGAATGAAGAACAATCCTCTTCAAATCACAACACTTACTTCCAACAATCCTGGATAGTAAGGAAAAAACCTTTAAGTAATACAATGATTTAGTTTGAAGTATATAGAGAGCTTTATCAATCTTCAATTGATCTTCTTCTTCAAGATAAAAACAATTCTCAACAATGTATATAAATGTTCACAATGTATGTATGAAACTTGTAATGATAATGAAAGTGTATATGACAAGTTTCACAAAATTATGAACACATGAAAGTATAATTTCAAATGTGAGTAGAATGAGAAAATTGTTAATGAAGAAGTATATTTGTTAATTTGAAAATTGAAGCATTGTTTGATATAAGAAAATCTGCATTTTATAAAGTCATAAGAACCTCTTCATTCATGCCAATTCATATGAAAAGTTGCAATGCATTCATGAAAAGATACCACTTGAAAAATGTTCAAAAAACAAAGTAAAAGCTGCACTGGTTCGCTAGGAACCGGTTCCGACACTGACAGAACCCGGTTCTTAGTGAACGTTATAAGTTGGAATTCAAAAATTATAACGCAGGAACCGGTTCCCCTATTGGTACAACCCGGTTCCTGGTACAAAATCCAGGGACATGTTTTTTGAGAAATGCTGGAACCCAGTTCCCTGTTAGGGAGGAACCGGTTCCTAAAGGATTATTTTCAAAAATACTTTTTGAAAGATATTTCAAACAAAGTTTTCTTGATGTTAAAGTTATGGAATATGTATATGTTGATGAATGCATATTGTGAACATCTATATTCAAGATTTTAAGAATTATTTATACCATATTGACATTTGATGATTTCTTCAATAATTCTTCAATAATCTTCAAGACTTTTATTTGATGTTGATAAGCTTTTTGCACATCCTTTGAAAGTTGATGTCCATGTTGTCTTCATCAAAATACATGCTTTAAATATGACTTGAGAAGCTTGCAATTACAGGTAGTGGTGTCCCTCGAGTTAGTCGGGGATAATACTAGGCTGTCGTGTGGTGTCATAAGCACTAACTAACCTTTAGAACCTTAACTGACCCAACTTAGCCATTAAAAGGTAGTGAGATATCCGGCTTTGATGCAGTTCGAAATTAGTTGATACTCGATAATACGCTCATTGAGATTCGACTCTCGGGTTTTATTTAGTGGCAAGTCAGTTGCTGTGCTAAATGAAACATGTGGGAAAAAATCAGTGATATTGAGATCCCTAGAACCCGGTTACTTCTTTAGGACAGGTTGAGCCAACTAAACTTCAAAAGGGTACTTACCTACAGACCTCATGCAAGCCTACACCTAAGGCTCTTGTGTGCTTTGCTTGTGTTTGATTATGTGTTCGAACATGACATCTTAACATCATGACATCATACCATAGCATTCTTTTAACCATTTCAAGGATCTCAAGGGCCTGTGATGCAGGTTTATCATGAACCGATCGTCTTGCATGGGGAAAGGGGATTTATTTTCCTTTAACCAATGTCATCAAAGTATCATGAACCTATGTCTAGTAAGGGGAAAGGGGATTTATTCTCCTCTAACCAATACCGTCAAAGACCGAAGCACGTTATCTTGAGTCAAAATCTAGGACCCACTTGACATGGTGAGCTTGATGCTCATGGAAGAACGTTTAACAACGCAAAGTTCTTTAGTCAAAGTTGTATCCAGACTCAACTTCTAACACTTCTTTTTTGTTTACCCCACGAGATCCTTGAAAACATTGCATCCACATATCATGCATGTCATTACATAGCAGGTTTTCCAATACAAGTTTTCCCATATTCTTACTGTTTATTTTAGTAAAAGATGGCTCTAAAACAGATCGTAAAGGAACTCCAAGCACAAAATACCCAATTTCAAGAAACTCTCCTGAACTTAGCCCAGGGGTAGAAAGAGATGATGGCGCTCATCACCAAGAATAAGAAGACTCGGAAATCGGTTGGTATCTTCAACATGGGAAGAAGATTCAAAGGTCCCACCAAATGGGTTGAAGCTGTTGATATCTCCTCTGATGAAGACGACAATCAAGAGGAAGACGGTAGAAGTGTTAAGGCTAAGGGGGGAAGTAATCTTGGTTCTAGATAAATTCCCGATGATGAAGACTATTCCGATGAGCAGTATCCTCCCGCTGACGACAAAAATAAACAACTGGAGGATCGCCTTAATACCATGGAAATCCAAAAGGTGCATGGACTAGATTTTAAAGAGTTGAGTCTTATCTCAGAGGTTATTATCCCTCATAAGTTCAAGGCCCCTACTTTTTCCAAATATGATGGTGTTTCTTTCCCCAAGCTTCATCTGCGGTCTTATGTTCGGAAGATTCAACCCTATACTGCTGACAGGAAGTTATGGGTTCACTTCTTTCAAGAGAGTTTATCCGGGACACAACTTGAATGGTTATATCAGCTGAAGGGAACCAACATACGCACTTGGGAAGACTTGGTTGCTTATTTTTACAAGAAGTATCAATATAATGTTGATCTTACACCGACTCATGTGCAGTTACAAAGTATGAACATGGGCTCTCATGAAGGGTTTAAGGAGTATGCCTAAAAGTGGAGAGATCTAGCTGGAAGAGTGCAACCTCCTTGTCTGACAGGGAGCTAGTTGATATGTTTATAGGAACTCTGACCGGGCCTTTATTCAATCATATGATCGGAAGTTCTTCATCTGGTTTTACTGAGCTAATTCTAACTGGGGAGCATGTCGAAAGTGGTATTGAAATTGGAAAGATTCAAGTGGTTGCGTCTTCGAGTGTTATAAAGAAGACATTCAGCAGAAAGAAAGAAGTTAATGATGTCTATGGCTAGAAGGGTCGTATTAGAAATGATCTCCATCAATCTTTAGGAGCAGTGTTGATTTATAATCATGCACCTGTTCAACAACAACATGGCAATCAGCATAGGACAGACGCTCCTAGAAGGCAGTTTACAAAGATCAGCATGCCGCTGTCTCAGGAATTACAACATTTACTGAAAACAGAACCGATAATAGTAAGGGAGCCTCCTCAGAACCCAAACACCTCCGCTCCTTTCTATAATCCTAACATGAAGTGTACATACCATTCCAATAGTCTTAGGCACGACACCAATAATTGTTGGGCTTTGAAGAACAAAATTCAAGATATGATTGACAACAAAGAGATTTAGTTTGATCCTCCGGAGACCCCGAATGTAATTACTGCACCTATACCAAAGCATGACAAAGGCATAAGTGCTATTGATGATGCTCTCTATGTTTCTACCGTAAGTGATTTGGCTACTCCTCTTCCAACTACCAAGAAGAATCTATTGCAGGCCGATTTATTTTCAGTTTGTATTGAAAGATGTTAATGTTGCACATCCCAACCCAACCTAATGGACAATCATATAATTCTGGTTGAGAAGATTCTGTCAGATGAGAATCTGTTTCAAGACTTATCTGTAATTTTTGGCATTCCTATCAGGATCACTTCTAAGGGTCCTATAAGGATCTATGCCAAACCCAAAGTTTCTCCGCTAATAATCACTGCACCTGGACCTATTCCATATTCTTCGGATAAAGCTATCTCGTGGAACTATGGATCTGGCGTCTACTACCATGGCGTCAAGCAAGACTTATCAACCACTGAATATGAAAGTATTGAAGCCACTGATTCCAACATTGACAATATTGCTGGAACCAGTAAGGTTACTAGAAGCGGAAGAGTTTTCTCCCCGAAAATATCTCTGAAGAATGTTGCTACACCAGTTAGAGTTACTGTTACCAAGTCAAATATTGAGGCTCGGGGCAAAGAGCAAATAACGGAGCCTGCCCAGACGGAGGTGCCTAAACAAGTTGCAGTTGAAGATACCTCTAGGAAAGAGTTGGAAGAGGTATTGAAAATTATCCACAAGAGTGATTACAAAATTGTTGAACATCTGGGGCCGACCCCGTCTAAGATCTCCATGTTATCCCAGCTACTGTATTCTAAAGCCCATGCACAGGATTTAGTGAAATTCTTAAAGTCCGCTCACATGCCACAAGAAATTTTTGCTGATCAATTTGAAAGCAATGTTGCTAGCTTAAAGACTTACAATGGGTTAGGTTATTCAGATGCCAACTTGACTCCTGTGGGAAGAAATCACAACAAGGCCTTATATGTCTCCATTGAATGTGGGGGCACTACTCTGGCTCACATATTGGTTGATACTTCTTCCTCATTGAATTTTCTACCAAAAGGTGCTCTTGACAGACTGGATTGATGTTAGTTCTCTTGTCTTAGGATTGGCTTAATTTTTTGTAAAACAAATAATATCAGCAATG
This sequence comes from Vicia faba, assembly GCA_948472305.1. Classification (NCBI taxonomy): domain Eukaryota; kingdom Viridiplantae; phylum Streptophyta; class Magnoliopsida; order Fabales; family Fabaceae; genus Vicia; species Vicia faba. The sequence goes on from OX451735.1 coordinate 241,700,164, forward strand.
AAGAATAGGATAAGAAGAACAGGTACAATAAGAAGTCTTATTACAATGTCAGAACATGTTGTGTTGAACTTTTTCAACAAATGGAACAACAAGTTAAAGAAGATGTCTTGACATCGCGCCTGCTGGGCTGGATTAATGAGATTCAGTTTGTTCTCAATATTGGCAAAATATTCAGAAGAATATTATGCATTCTATGTGGCGCATATTTAAAGGTGCAAAAAATTCAATCAGAAATCAAGGAGAATGAAGACTTTCTAAATAAGGAGATTATTTAGGAAAGTAAATATTGAAGACCTTTCTTGAGGCAGAAGTTTCTGCAGTTTGTGGGCCAAAAATAGATTGAACAAATCTAAGCTGGAAATACTTCGACGGATTGGAAAAATACTTAGAGAAATTTCTGAGTTAAAGTTAATCTTCGACCAGAAGGTTCTTGCGGCCTTCGACTAAAAGGGCTCCAGGGCCTTCGACTAAAAGGAAACCTCGTATCAGCAACAAGTGATTTTAAATCTGAAGAAAGGAGGGAAAAGCAGTTTGCTTAGCAGTTGAGGAAAGTAACGTGGCATGAAGATAGAGGTCGAAGCATATGCAGAAGACACTTGTCCTCATCCTAGAGCAAAGAAACTCCTCAACGGTTACCTAGTTTTTAGTATAAATATAGGAAGTTTATGTAGATTTCTGGGTGTTCAACTAACTGTACAAGTCATTCAATACTATTCGAGTACCCGCTGCGTGAGAAAGAATACTGAAAATGTACGTTTGAAATACCACATTTTATAATCAAAGTCTTTTACATTTCTCTTTACATTCCTTTCCTTTTTATCTTGCTTGCAAACATCTATTTTCCATTGCATTTTACTTGCACTTTTTATCAGATACCTGCACTTAAACTCTTCTCAACCCCTTTTCTATTTACTTTCTACACTCAAACTCATTTCAAACCTAAACCTTTCTCAGAAGAACGTGTGTTCTTTATTTATATTAGCATTTATGTCCAAACAATACCAATAATTAGAATATGTCTTAGGATCAAACTGATCGATCCTGCGAGTAACCAAAAAATTACCCTTTTTGGAAGATCAACAGTTGTTTATCAAATAACACGGAAAACAGGTGGTTATGGATAATTGTTGGCCATGTTTCTCTAGTGGACACATTGGGAAATTCCCAACGGCTATTGATTTAGGCTGGATGGCATTGGGCCGTAGCAAGGGCACTGGATTGGGCCTGCTCAACAGAGGGCCAAGTGCTGGCCTAGTCCAGAACAAGATCCCCCAAGTCATTGCTCTTAAACAAAAGAGTGATGACTTAAGACCAGCTTAATCGTCTGGGAAAATTTGCTAAATAGTTTAATCGTCGGGGAAGAGTTTCCTAACAAAAGAGTTGTTAAGATACATCAGAGTCGTTCTCGATGCTCAATTGAAAACCAAACGTGAATAATCACCATATTTCGGCCGAGGATTATGTGGTTGTCAGGCTATCAATCTCCTTGTTGACTTTCCATGATCACACTGTCTTGCCCGTCGACGAAGACATGCAAGCGGTACAGTCGATTTTTCTTGAAGGACCTTCCTAGGTAGATTCACAAGCTGCCCGTCTCGACACGGTGCTCGTTTAGTATTCGCATATGCAGGGAAAACGCAGGGTTTTCCCCGGGTTTGTATTTTCTATGTGCCCGTAAGAAAATCACAACAATGATGTCGAGCATGTGTTTACCAATGAAGACGTTTGAAGTAACGCCAGCGCATGGCTTCCCGCGTGAGATTTCTAGAGGTCAAAACAACACATGTGACGGCTATTTAAAGCGCCATCATTTCCTAGGACAGTCCAAAAGCCTAAGTAATAATGACCCTCGCACGTCACCCTGTGTGGTGGGGAACACTTATAAGAAGGGAGTGAAGAAATTTACTTAGCCATTTTTGAATTTGCTCTTCCATCACCTCTTCTTCATTTGCTAGCTGCTCCACCATCGTTGCTGCCACCGTAGGAATTTCCAGCATTCATCCTTTTTCAAGTAAGTGATTCTCTTAATCGTGTTAATTTATCTTAGTATTTTAGATTGAATGTATGAATTTTTTGGTGGACATGATGTTTCTGACGAATCTTCCTGGGAACAGATGAATTTTTCGATGAAGTTCATGAATTTTGGATGAACATTAATGAACTTCATGAATTTTGGATGAAGATTCATGAACTTCAGATGAACTTCATGAATTTTGGATGAAGATTCATGAGCTTTGGATGAACTTCATGAATTTTGGATGAAGATTCATGAACTTCATCTGGGTGCATGTCGTAGTCATTCTCCCCGTGAATTTGGGGAATCGAGTAATTCACTTTGTCAGGAATGCCTCTTTGTGATTTGATACTTACGAGGATGTCGCTTCCTTTCGTGTTACCATCAAGGTCTTGAGTCGAGGACCTACCCTCGAGGCACTCCTCGCACTTTCACTTGACTTGCGGTGGAAGGGTGAACTTGATGATGTCTAATTCACCGTTTTCCCCTGCTTTTCAGGTAAGATGGCTCAACCAGTCAAAGAAGTTTTTTTTCTCGAGTCTAACGATAAAGAAAATGTAGGCACGAGCAGCCCTCTAGATTGGGTCGCGCTCAAACCCCAGAACCTGATGTTTCAATTTATTCACGATTCCTATGAAGCATTCAATGTCGTCGAGGAAAAGGAAGATAAAGTCCCCTCCTCCTGGTTGCACATTATTCCACCTAAGAGCAGGAGGATCTGCTCAGCCTTCCCGGGAAACGTTTCCCCATGTATGAGTTTCCTTTAAAGAAGCGGGGATGCGCATGCCCTTTACTGATTTTCAGGTTGGGGTTTTCAAGTGGTTGGACCTGGCACCCTCTCAACTCCATCTGAATGTGCTCGCTTTTATGCAGGCATTTGAGCTCGTCCGCCAAAACTTAATATTAATTCCACCTTGACTCTGTTTTTCCTCATCTTCCATCTCCAGCGGCAGACTGTCGACGACCTTCAGGCTTGGGTGTCGTTCAAATAGTTTGGGAAATTATTCCGACCGTACCTAGAATCTATCTGTCATTTCAAGGAAAGGTAATTTGTCGTAAATCCCATTTCCCAAGCGGACATGGATTTTTTATACGATCGTTCAGTCGAGATTGAGGATGGTCAGGAAGTGACGAAGCTAAGGGAAAAATTTCCCCTCGAATGGCAGTAGAAGCATTTCGAGCAAAAGCCAGAATATTATGCAGTAAATCCTGAGGAGTTAGATGCCCAGAATAGGCTTTCTTATGATAAACTAGCGGCCTATGTTAAGTGTTTCTGCCCCACCAAATGTGTGGACCCAAATAATAACTTTATTTTTGATGATGAAGGAGAGGATGTCTATGTTGCCCGGTTGATAAATACGAAATTGCTCCTCAAATGTTCTTCTGACAAAGAGTCTTTGAGACTCCTAGGTAGGGGGTGTGCTCGTTGTTGATATCTATCAGTTTGTTTCATAGACTAATTGTTTCTCTTTTGGATTGCAGGTTGAATGGCGACTTTTGAGGAAAGTTTGCTCAAGGTGAGGGGCAAGGGTGTCAAAAAGTTTCCCAAAGGACGTGTTGCTGAGATCCATGAACAGGCCAAATTTGATGCTCATGTCGGCGGTTCCTCTTCCCCTCGAGGTGAGCAGTTATCTCCCTTTGAGCAGCTCGCAAAGAGGATGCGCGAGGAAGGTTCAGAGCGTGGGGTCTTTTCAAATAAAGGCAAAAATGTTGAAGAGTTCTTCGTTCTGCCCCATGTTATCTCAACCACGGTATTTTTGGAAGGGATAACTCCCTAGGTCTTCATGAAGCGGAGATGGAAGCCGTTTTTTCTGCGGACAAGGATACCTAACGGAAGAATCTGTTCGAGGACGTGGCCTCCATGATGAGGGTTTTTTAGACTTCCTTGATCCTAAATGATGCAACTACGTGCTCAAAGGACGCTCTCGACAAAGCGAATTCCCAGATCAACAAGCTGAAAAGGTAAAATGAAAAGGTGAAGAACGATCTCCTTAATCATCAGGCAAAATATGAGGTCCAAGCGGGGCTCCTCACGGAGTTGAATGAGCTAAAACAAAATATGGACGCCATGACCAAAGAAAATGAAATATTGGCTACCCGGGTAAATGAGTTGGAGGGGGTCGTGGCGCTTGATGATGAGGAAACCATTAAGGAGAAGGCCCTTCAGACTAGGAAAGAGTTGGTTGCCCGGGTTCGTCAGCTTGAGCAGGACGTGGTGGACACCCTTGGGTATAAATACTGTTGTGAAGCAAATTAAAACTGTCAACACCGGGGTCAAGCTCGTGACCAAAGGGACCAGGCCTTTTAGACAAGTGGTTGATGGGGTGATAATTTCTCCTCCCGATGATAATCCCGAAAAGGAGTCGCACAATGAGGAGGATGGGCATGAAGATTTGTTTGAGTTTTGGGCTTGCGTGCCCGTGCATTTACCCAGCCTGCGTGCCAAATTTTTCTTTAATGCTTGGACAAGGGATCCCACCCAGTTTTTGTGTATATGCCTTTAGTTTGGGCCTACGTGCTACTCTTTATATAATATTTAGACAAAACCGGCCTTTGTGGTTGGCTTTATTGAACACTTATCTTGCATGTTTAACTGCGTTAGATATTATTTGGCATTTATGATTGTCATATTCATTTTGTATAAGTGTGGGGATTCGTACTCGACTTATTGATGGACGATAACGTATAAAGACGTGTCGGGGATATGGATTTGGATTCCGTTGGAACGAGGCCAAGTCCGCGTATGGGACCTTATTCTCGTGGCATGAACACTCCCATCACGAGTTGGGTGTTCTGCCTCTTTGGCACAATGACTGTGAAGTTCAGTCGAGGTGTACCCGTAGGGCTAAAGTCCTGCTCTTCCTATGAGCGAAGACTTGCCTTTTGTTGGTTGGTTGGATGCAATGTTCGTACTTCATAATGCTTCAGTGGTCGAGCAAGATCCCTCACTGCCGGAGAGGTCAGGTCGACTGCTAAGCCTTTGCTTTTGTTCGGGACTCAACTATAGTACTGTTTTAGCTTTAGAGCATTCCATGATCGAGGTAATTGTTTCCCACTTAGGTGTTCGAAGTAATATGCCCCGTTATCTGTCGTCCCTTGGACACAATAAGGACCTTCCCAGTTGGTGGCTAGCTTTCCTTCACGGGGATCTTTCTGATTTCTCTGCAAGACTAGACTGCCGACTTAGAATTTGCGTTTGATGACTTTGGTGTCATGTCGCAGGGTTATCTACTGTTTAAGCGTGGCCTCGCAGAGAGATGCCCCTGACTGAATCTCTTCGACCAGGCCGAGCTCGTCTCTCAAGGCTTCATCGTTTAGTTCCTAGTCGAGAGGAAATTTGGTTCGCCTTGAAGGTTTTCTGATATCCACATGGATGACCGCCTCGATACCGTATGTTAATCAGAAGAGAGTTTCCACAGTACTCAAGTGTGGAATTGTCCGATACGTCCATAGTACACTGTGTAGCTCCTCGATCCACCCTTTCTTAGCTTCACTGAGTCTGCGGTTAAGTCCTCGTAAGATTACTCTGTTCACGGCTTCTGCCTGCCCGTTTGTTTGCGGGTGCTCGACCGATGTGAAGTGTTGTTTAGTGCCTGAATTGGTGACAAAATCCTAGAACTTTCTATCTGTGAATTGTGTCCAATTATTGGTAATAAGCTCTTGAGGTACGCCGAATCGGGCTAGCACGTTTCTTTTATAGAAATGTAGTATGTTGTACAATGTGATTTTGGCTAGGGCTTTAACTTCTATCCGTTTGATGAAGTAATCTACTACGATGATCAGAAACTTGTTTTGGTATGATCCTTGGGTGAAGGGTCCGAGGATATCCATTCCCCACTAAGCGAATGACCATGGAGACGATAATTTATTGAGTTCGTGCGGTGGCGCCAAATGTATGTTTGCATGACGCTGTCGCACTTTTTACATGTTCTTTGGCATCCTGATGCATTGTGGGCTAGTAGTATCCTGCCCGCAGCGCCTTACGTGCCAATGACCTTCCACCTAAGTATTATGCGTTTATTCCCTCGTGGATTTCCCTCAAGATGTGGAGAATTTTAGTCTCCTCGATGCACTTTAAGAGTGGAATAGAAAATTCCCTTCGGTAGAGCCTCTATTCAACCAAAACGTATGATAAAGCTCAATGTTTGGTCGTACTGTCCTCTTTTGGGTCGGACAATGGTTTCTCTTTGATCAGGTAATTGAACACAGGGGTCATCCAACAGGTACTTTCCTCGATGGCTTTGACGTCCAGCATTGTAGTAGGCTTTTTGATACTCGGGTGGGAAAGGGATTCCTGGATGACAGATTTATATCCTCCCTTCCTTCTTGTGCTCGTGAGTTTTGAGAGTATGTCGGATCGAGTGTTTATGTTCGCGGGGAACATGCTTGATTTCTGTGTGGCTGAACTTTTTCATTTGTTCTCTAACCAGGTTTAAGTATTCTATGAGACTGTCATTCTTGGCCTGATACTTTCCCCAAACTTGGGATACGACAAGTTGGGAGTCAGTGAAGATTTGTACTTCTTGAGCGCCTAAATCTTCGTATAGCCTTAACCCTGTGAGCAACGCTTCGTATTCGGCTTGGTTGTTCAATGTCGGGAATGATAAAATGAGTGAATGATTGATTATGACACTCACTTCTTTCTCGAGGAGGATGCCCATTCCACTCCCTGTCGAACTGGATGCTCCATCTACAAAGATGGTCCATTTTCGGGCTCCGCTAGTAGAGGGTAAATGGTGGTCATTTCTGAGGCGAAGTTGGCCAGTGCTTAGGCTTTGAGGGATTTCCTTCTCTCATATTGGATGTCGAACTCCAACAGTTCTAGGGACCATTTTAGCATTTGGTCGACCATGTCTGGTCATCTGAGTAGTTGCTTTATAGGTTGGTCGGTTCGCACAATGATCGTATGGACCAGGAAGTAATGACCGAGTCTCCTCGCCGCATTGATGAGGTCCAAAGCCACTTTTTCAATTTGTTTATATATGACCTCCGAGCCTTGTAGCACTTTGCTGGTGAAGTACACGAGCTTCTGCCCGTCTAAGGTTTTGAGAACTAGGGTTGTGCTAACAACCTCTGTTGAAAAATGACCATGTAGAGAAAAAGAATCTCCTCGTTCTCCGGTATTGAGAACACTGGAGGCTCCGAGAGAGCTTGTTTGAGGTGGAGGAGAGCTTGTTCGCACTCCTCGGTACATTCAAACGTTTCTTCCTTGGGTAAAATTTTGAAAAGTGGAAGTGCATGTTGTGCGAAATTCGCCATAAAACAGGAGAGCGAGGTAAGCATATCATTCAAGATTTGTATGGATTTTTTTGAGTCAGGCGTGGGGAGCTCAGAGAATTCCTTGCATTTGTGGGAGTTGGCTTCGATCCATCATTCTGTAAAATAGAAACTAGGGAAATTTCCCGCCTTAACCCCGAAAGTGCATTTTTCCGGGTTGAATCTCATCTTGCCTCTCTTTGCCCGGTCGAAGACTCTTTGTAGGTGGGCCTTATGGTCAGCTTTCACTCGAGATTTTATGATCATGTCGTCCATATACACCTCGAGCGTGTCTCTGATATCGCCACAGAAAACATTATTCATCATTCGTTGGTATGTTGCCTCCATGTTTTTTAGGATAAAGGGTATTACGTTGTAGTAATAATTGTTTGACTCGGTCATGAAGGCCATGCACTATTTACCGCTCATTGCCATAGAAATTTGATTATAATCTAAATATGCATCTATAAATGATAAGAGTTTATAGTCAGTTGAGTTGTCGATCAGCCTGTCAATATTAGGTAAGGGATATGCATCTTTGGGATAATGCCCAGTTAAGATCAGTATAATCAACGCACAATGCTATTTTCAATTTTTCTTAACAAGTACAACTTTGGAGAGCTAGGTTGAATATTGGGCCTCAGAAATAAAATTTGCCTCTAGGAGGTCTTTTACAGCTTTTTTAGCAAGATCCTCTTTCTAAGGAGACTGCCTACACCTCCATTCTATTACTGCCCTAGCGGCTAGGTCCACAACAAGTTGGTGACAGGCGACCTCAGGGTCGATTTTAGGCATCTTTGCAGCGCTCCACGCGAACAAATCAACATTCTCCCTCATACAGGCTTTGAGCTTCTTCCTCTCCGGATCGGGGAGTACAACTACAATCTTCACACTTTTGTTCGGGTCTTTTCCAAGGAGGATGGTCTCAAAGTCTTCATCGGGGACAGGGCGAAGAGGATGTTGTTTGCTATTAGGGACCTCAACTTCATATTTGTTGAAGCAAGGTGTCGAGGTCAATGGAGTCGACACGGGGGGGGGGGGGGGGGGAGCCTCGCGTTCTTTAGTCTGAGCGGACTTGGCTACGGAGGAAGTTGTTCTTCTGATGGTCCTTGGCTTGGATGTCCCCGTGAATGGTGGCAACACGACCCCTCTTAGTGTAAAAATTTATCTTTAGATGGACCGTGGAGGGTACGACGGTCAACTCGACTAGTGTTGGTCTTCACATGATGCATTTGTAAAGAGATGGGTAGTCGAATACTAGGAAACGGACTTTCACCTTCCTGGATGCTGTTTCTATCCTGAATGTGACCAGTAGTTTGACGTAGCCCCATAGATTAGAGGTCGAGCCATTGAAGCCTTGCAGGTTGGACCCCACGTACGGTGAAAAGTGGGATTTGTCGAGCTGTAGAGTCTGGAACAACTGAGTGTACATGACATTGATGGAACTCCCCTTGTCGACTAGGATATGGTGCACGTCGAAGTTGGCCATCTTTGCTTGCAAGAGCAAAGGGATATGGGAATTAGAAGCTCCATCGGGAAATTCCTTGAGGTAGAAGGTGATGGGCTCAGATTTCCCCACGGTCTGGACTGGGGCCACATCTATCAGTCCTCAAACTTCCTTTTCACGGAATTCACGGAAAGAGTGTCGAATCCCCCACCGGATATGACCATGGCAGAGGGGAACTTTTTCCATCTGTTGTGGGTGAATAAAGGTTCCTTGTCTTCGATGTTGTCGAGGATGTAGAAATCCTCAAGTCGTGAGACGCACAAAGCAACTTGGATGGGGCCAACTTCGTCGGAGGGTCGAGCATCCTCCTCGATTTCTTTCACCTTGCAGTTATGGCGGCGAGGGACGTCGTTCCACTTTATTGCCCGAGTCTCCCCACATTAATGAGGGTCTCGATGGCATCCTTCAGGTGGACATAGTCTTCGGTCACATGGCACTGACTTCAGTGGTACTGACAGTATTTGGTCCTGTCGACCCCGGGCTTGGGAGGTATAAGTTTAGGGTGTCTGACTCCATCGTCCTTGAATTCAATATTAGCACATTCTGCAAGGATACGTTCGCGGGGAGCGGTCAACAGGGTGTACTTGGTAAAACGTCCAGTTGGGCCTCGGTGCTCGCGATAATCGCAGGGTATATCCTTTTTTCTCTTGTCCTCGGCCCGTCGAGCCGGGCCCGTATCACTGTACCTTAGGGCCCTGGGTGTCCCGTGGTTCCTTGAATTCTGGGCGTTGTTGGCGGTCTTTTTCTCTTTGTACGTGATGTAGGTCCGGGATTTATGGAGGAGGTCGTCCAAAGACCTGAGGGGTTCGGTGCCGACTGCCTTCCTAAAGTCGCTGCTTGGGCGAAGCCCTCTTTCGAGCATGTATCTCTTCATGTTATTGGTGGTGGAGACTTGGATGGCCTCGCGATTGAACCACTCAATGTACGCTCGGAAAGGTTTGTCACTCCTCTGTATGATGTCCTCGAGGGTCGCCTCAGTCTTGGGGTTCCGTCGAGAGGCTGTGAAGCTGCTGGTGAATTGACTCTTCAGACTCCGCCACGAGGTGATGGACTCAGAGCGAGGCTTTTGTACCAGTCCATGGCAGTTTTCCTCAGAGTTATGTGAAATAGCCTGCACTTGATAGCGCACCCGATGTTGTGGAAATGGAGCATCACATCGAAGCTGTTGAGGTGGTCGTCGGGGTCTGTAGAGCCATCGTAAGTGTTCAACGGTGGAGGTTTCTCCATCCCCCTGGGAATGAGCCCCTTCATAATAGCCTCGTACAATGGACCATGGGAGTCATCTTCATCGCTTAGTTCTGAGGACCGAGAGGGGGAAGGGTCGTAACGGTGGTCTTTGTGTCAGAGAGGGTTCCTCGGCTGAATTTTCCCCTTTTCCTTGCCCCATATTCTTTTTATGACCAAGGGATTGTCGTTCCTTGCACGGGAGAGTGTGACCGCGCTTTTTGATGACTTTGGGTTGAGTTCTCTTCAGTGCGGGGCCTCGCCCGGTACGAAGGGGAGAGGGGCTTTGAGAATCATTTAGTTGGTGTCTCCGCGGAGGAGTTCGCGAACGGTTCTCACGTCGTCGTGAAGATGAGGTGCATGAGTCAGGTAGTTTGTGTCTTCTGGGGGAACGACGAGTTATTTCCAGCATTCCGAGGCACTCGCCCTGCGCGAAGATCGCATAATTGGTTTAGTTGATCACCGCGAATAGGGTCCAGGTTGTAGGATCAACATTCTCAGGTACACAGATTTCTTTATACACCGTAGGCTCGTAGTCGTGTCGAGGAGGATTGTCGAGCGAATGATGTTTGGTGGATGAAGAAGCGGTCATTCCGCCCCTGTTGTTGTGTTCGGGACCATCAACGTTGTTGTTGTTGTTGTTGTTGTCAACGTCGGCGAAATGAACGTTCTGGTCACCGTTGTTGACTTCGTCATCCATAACGATCTGGAGATTGGAGAGTTTGCTTTTGTCTTAAGTTAAGAAAGACGGGGAAGCAGTTGTTCTCACAGACGGTGCCACTGTTCGTACCGGATCATAAGGGATCATCAATGGATCACAAGTTTGAGTTGAGCGACAATTTAAAGTGAGTGGGGGGTGTACCTGCAAGGTACTCTGATGCCAAAGTAAGAATAGAGACAATCAGAGTGCAAGTACTAGAAGTAAGAGTGAATGAATGAATACCTGACTCTCTCATGTGAGAGGATATTTATAGCCCCCAGTACTGAGTCAAGATCCACATAGTGAGCCAGATAGTTAGGCTCAATAACGAAGACTGTCAGGATTACGTGAGTAATGGAGTCCAACACGTGGCCTCCTCCCTGGTCAATCTGAGATAATAGGAAAATTGGACTTGTTATTCTCGGTGGGCATGATGGTGGTGGTTATAGATAACTGTTGACCATGTTTTCCTAATGGACACGTGGGAAAATTCCCAACGGCTATTGATTTGGGTTGGATGTCATTGGACCGTAATAAAAGTACTGGATTAGGCCTGCTCAACAGATGGTTAAGTGTTGATCCAGTCCAAAACACATACCTTGCTACATTCATACACTAACATTTTCCTTCACAACATTTTTGTGAATTTTTTGTGTGCAAGTCGAGGCGGATAGTTTCAGAGTTAATTCCTCCAACTTTTGTCGATGAATCTACTTTACTAAATATGTGAAGATTAAAGAATAGTTTTTTTAGATATATGTAGGGATATTTGTATTGATCTTTGTTTTTATGTCTTTGCGTTGATTATTGTACTGAATTGTGAGTTTACCTTGCAGATTACTTGTCTGCAGAAAAGATTCAATTTCAAAATGAGTTGGAATCCGCACATGGAAGCCATTACAATAACATCAGCTATCCTTATAATACAACAGGAAGCTTTATTGAATATTTTGAAGGCCTCACCTACAAACATGTTAACTTCATTTTTTCCGTGCATCGCATGTTCAGGTGCCTTCTTATTTTTTTAATGTAGATCTGTTGAAAAGACTGATAAGTGTTTCAATGTATAAAAAATTAATATTTTTCCTTATATTTGTAAACGAATTGTTAGAGAAATTAGATAATTGATGGTTCATTCTTAGTAATACATGAAGTCTGCATTAAGCTATATTTAGCTCTTGAATTCTGTTTTTATCACAGACCCTTGAATAGTGGATTTATTATTTCTACCAACTTGTAAAATTACTGAGCTATTATATTTTCTTTTATAGTGTAAGAATAAGTGCGGTCTTGCCTCACATTCTACCCAAACTGGTTCTCCTTGCAGTTGAAAATTTGTTATGTCAGTATATTGGTATACTATAGTGTGATCCTTGTTATACATGGATGTCGTGTAAAAAATACACTTCGTCTCAAACTCTTTTCCAGCCAGAAATAGTTATACATGTTCTAAATTATAATAGTTTCAAAGAGGATAAAATTGTGAGAATAAAAGTTTATAACCTAAAAATAACAAAGTAAACTATAATTAGTCCTTGAGACTCAAAAGCCATGATGATTTTAAGCCATTGCAAAGACACATTATGAATTATCCCATCAAAGTGAAATTAAGCCATTGCAAGGACACATTTTAGGATGCTTTGCATGGTAATTTAGAAAACACTCTTACTACAATGTAATTTAAAGCTAACAATAATAGCTGGTACATGAATACTAAGTCCCTTATTTTCACGTTTGTTTATACTCAATTTTTTTGTTCCATGATTTGTTCACTGTGGTTCAATTTAAAGCAACAAGAAAGCAAAGTCAAGAATCAAAGTAACTTGAACCTTTGACCATGACTTGAGTGTTAATACCAGACTAAATTGAAGTAATGTATCACTTAAATTGAAGTTTTATTCTTTGTTTAAATAAATTAAATGCGTGTAGCAATTTCATCTATTAATTCATCGTTCAATTTATTCACTAATATATTCAATCTATCAACTCATAATTAATAATTTTAAAATTTTAAAATATTTAGAGGAGGTTTTATTATCCGTTACTAAAAATAGAGTTTATTAACTTTTGAGAATTTTATCAATGAAATTTACTATTTTTATAATTAATTATAGTTATAATATTAAATAAATATTCTTGTTATCTTTTTGTTATATTTTTATCCTTCAGCAAGAATCGAACCATGGACATATTGTCTACAATGAACACTTCTTACCACTAGACCAATGCATTTTCTTTGTTACATATATGCATCAATAAATATTCATATCATTAACATATTAATTACAATTATCAATAAATTTTCTTGACTAGTTGGTTTAAATAATTTTTAAAAAAATGTTTTACATATTTTATCTTTTTACTGTAACTTTTTTTTAATTTTAAAATTTCAAAAATCACTTAAATTTTCAAAAATCACTTAAATTTAAAAAAATCACTTAAATTTTCAAAAATTACTTAAATTTTCAAAAATCACTTAAATTTAAGTGATTTTTTTAAATTTTCAAATGTAGTAGTATATTTGTATCATCCCATCGTTATCTTATCACAGTGCCACGTGTGTACGCTAATTGGATTTAAACAAGAACATTCAATTAAACAGATTATACCTGATAAATTTGATAATCAATTTAACATACTTTATCTATTCTTATATTATATTTTCACTCATTAATTAAGAGGATTAATTAAGAAATTTACTAATAAACATAAAGTTTAAATATATTTTTAGTGCTTCTATTTTTATGTTCCAGTTTGTTCACTGCAAGAAATTTGTCATACTGTGACAGTTGAAATAAACATTAAATGTGTTTGAAATAAATGATTAATATTAAGTATGGTAGTAGGAAAAACAATAGTTTTATTTAGTAGTTATGTAGCAGTTATGTTTTTAATTTACTGTTTTAGAATTGTAAAAGTTTGTTTGAGTCTACAAAAGACCAAGTGTGTGTAATTTATTTACTAAGAGCAATATACAAGAAGTTAAAGTATACAGAAGTCTGATTCATATTCTAACAATTTGGCATCAGAGCTCATGGCGAACATGATGAACCAAATGCCGTTACCACGGCTGACGAAGTCAAACTATGAAAACTGGAGTATCCAAATGAAAGCTCTTCTTGGATCTCTAGATGCGTGGGAAGTGACCAGTGATGGGTTTGAAGAACCAACGGAAATTGAGGGATTTACAGCAGCTCAAACGAAGGCGTTGAAAGAGACGCGAGCGAAGGACAAACCAACACTATATATGTTGTTCAGGACTGTGGATGAATCAGGCTTCGAGAAGATTGCTAGTTCGACTACGTCGAAACAAGCGTGGGACACGTTAGAGAAGGTGTTCAAAGGAGCAGACAGAGTGAAGCATGTTCGACTCCAAACGCTTCGTGGCGAATTGGAGAGGATACAAATGAAGGATACATAAAATGTATCTGATTACATCACTCGTGTGCAGAAAGTGGTGAATCAACTCACAAGAAATGGAGAGACAGTAGCTGATGCAAGAGTTGTTGAAAAGATCTTAAGATCTTTAACAGACAAGTTTGAAAATCTGGTGTGTGCAATAGAAGAATCGAAGGACCTTTCGACGCTCTCAATCGAAGAGCTCACTGGTTCGCTCGAAGCACGCGAACAAAGAAAGATGAAGAAGAAAGAAGAGGCAGACGAAGAAGCAAACCAAACAAAAGAATCGAAAGATGAAAAGGTACTTTTTCTGAACAACTTTCAAGGAAGAGGACGTGGACGTGGAGGTCGTGACAGTGGTCGAAGTGGTAGAGGCAGTAACTTCGAAAGAGGAAATTCGAGCCAACAAAACTGGCGTGGCAGAGGACGTGGCCAAAGAGGTGGTCGTTTGAATTATTCAAATTTCGAATGCTACAAGTGTGGCAAGTATGGCCATTACGCGAAGGATTGCAACTCCTACAAATGTTACAACTGTGACAAAGTGGGACATCTTGCAAAAGACTGTCGAAATGAAAAGAAGACTGAAGAGACAACCAATCTGGCTTTGGAAGCTGAATCGAATGAAGGGTTTCTCCTGATGGCCCAAAACAAAATCAACACCAATGACAATATTTGGTATCTTGACTCAGGAGAAAGTAATCACATGTGTGGTTACAAACACCTGTTTAAAGATATGAAGGGAGTTAAAGATGGCAGCGTGTCTTTTGGAGATGCATCGAAGGTGAAAGTTGAAGGAAAGGGAACAATCAGCTATTTGCAGAAGGATGGCTTGATTGGGTCAATCGAAGATGTCTACTATGTACCAGATCTTAAGACCAACATATTAAGTCTGGGACAACTCACTGAAAAGGGTGCTTCGATCTTGATGAAAGATCGAATACTGCAGTTGAAGGAAAAAGCAGGATATCTGATTGCTGCTGTCGAAATGGAAAGAAATCGAATGTACAAACTTAACTTGAGGAACATTCGAGAGAAATGTCTGCAGATCGAAGTGCAAGACAAAGCGTCACTGTGGCACATGCGCTTTGGTCACCTACATCACGCTGGTCTGAGAAGGTTGGCAAAAAGGAACATAGTGCATGGATTACCAGACATGGAGTTCGAAGGAAAATTCTGTGAAGAATGTGTGCTCAGCAAACAAACAAGAACTTCATTTCAAAAGAAGACAGAGTATCAAGCTAAACAAATACTCGAATTGATACATACTGATATATGTGGGCCAATTACTCCAGAATCCTTCAGTGGAAAAAGATACTTCATTTCCTTCATTGATGACTACTCAAGAAAAACCTGGGTCTATTTTCTGAAAGAAAAATCTGAAGCACTAGAAGTGTTCAAGAAGTTCAAAGTAATAGTTGAAAAGGCAACAGAAAAACACATCAAAGCAATTCGATCTGACAGAGGAGGAGAGTATACTTCGATTGCCTTTGTGAAGTACTGTGAAGAACAGGGCATAAGAAGATTCCTAACAGCGCCATATTCACCTCAGCAAAATGGTGTGGCTGAAAGGAAGAATCGAACTATCTTTGACATGGTTCGATCAATGCTTAAAAGCAAGAGTATGCTGAAAGAGTTCTGGGCAGAAGCAGTACAATATGCTGTTTACATTCAGAATAGGTGTCCATATTCGAAGCTGGAAGACAAAACACCACAAGAAGCATGGAGTGGACAGAAGCCAACAATCTCTCATCTAAAAGTTTTTGGTAGCATAGCTTATGCACATGTACCAGACCAACGAAGAACAAAGCTTGAAGACAATAGTCAGAAGTTCATATTCATTGGATATGATGAGAAGACGAAAGGGTACAAGCTTTTTAATCCCATAAGTAAGAAAGTGATTGTAAGCAGAGACGTTCGAATGAATGAAGCCAGCAAGTGGGACTGGAACAGTTCGACAGAGGCTGTTGATACAGTCGAAGAAACAATTATAGCTGTACCAACAAACACTCCAGAAGAACATGAAGAAACAGAAGATAGAGATGAACCTCTACAACCCAGAATGAGAAGTTTGCAAGATCTGTATGATTCAACAAGTGAGGTGCATCTTGTGTGTCTTCTGGCAGACGCTGAAAACATAAGTGTTGAAGAAGCGTTAAGAGATGAGAAGTGGAAAAGTGCCATGGACGAAGAAATTAAAGCAATCGAACACAACAAAACTTGGGAGCTGGTCGAATTACCAAAAGGAAGTCAACCCATTGGTGTAAAGTGGGTATTTAAGAAAAAGATGAACGCTCAAGGAGAGATCGAAAGATACAAGGCACGGCTGGTTGCAAAGGGATACAAGCAGAAAGATGGCATTGACTATGACGAAGTGTTCGCGCCTGTTGCAAGAATGGAGACAATTCGATTACTCGTCTCTCAAGCTGCTCAGTTCAAATGGCAAATATTTCAAATGGATGTCAAGACAACATTTTTGAATGGTGTGCTCGAAGAAGAAATCTATGTCGAACAACCACTTGGATACATGAGAACTGGAGAAGAGAAGAAGGTGCTGAAACTGAAGAAATCATTGTATGGGCTGAAGCAAGCACCTAGGGCATGGAACACACGCGTTGACACATATTTTAAGGAGAGTGGATTCGAGCAATGCCCTTATGAACCAGCCCTCTATGTGAAGAAAAATGAAGGTGATTTATTACTTGTGGCTCTGTACGTTGATGATCTTATTTTTCTAGGCAATAATGTTAAGATGATCGAAGACTTCAAAAACACCTTGACAAGAGAATTCGAAATGACAGACTTAGGTCTGATGAGATTTTTCCTTGGTCTGGAGGTTCGACAGGAAGAAGCTGGGATTTTCATATCACAAGAAAAGTATGCAAAGGAAATCCTAGAAAAATATAAGATGAAGAATTGCAACCCAACTTCGACGCGAATGGAGCCAAGCACAAAGCTGTCGAAGTTTGATGGAGGAGAACGGGTCGAAGGAAGCAAATATCGAAGATTGGTAGGCAGCCTTCGATATCTCACATGCACAAGGCCAGATATTTCACTAAGTGTTGGCATAGTGAGCAGATTCATGGAGGAGTCAGTTCACACACACTGGAAAGCGCTGAAACGAATTCTGAGATACATCCAAGGAACAATATCACTTGGGATGTTTTATTCAAAGACTGAAGACTACAAGCTAGTTGGATATTCTGACAGTGACTGGTGTGGAGACATTGATGATCGAAAGAGCACTGCAGGATATGTGTTTTTCATGGGAAACACAACTTTTACATGGCTATCGAAGAAGCAGCCTATAGTGACACTTTCAACGTGTGAAGCAGAATATGTGGCAGCATCCTGGTGCGTCTGCCATGCAGTATGGCTCAGAAGGTTGATAAGTAAGATGGGGCTGAAACAGGAAGGTCCAACAATAATACACGTGGACAACAAATCAGCTATTGAGCTGGCAAAGAATCCAGTCAATCATGAACAAAGCAAGCATATAGACGTTCGATTTCACTTCATACGTGAACATGTGAAAGAGGGAAGCGTGGAACTAAGGCATGTAGCAAGCATAAACCAAGCTGCAGATATCTTCACAAAACCACTATCAAAGGAAGTATTCGAAAGAGGCAGAAAGATGATTGGGATGCTTGATCGAAGAAGCATTTAATGTTTAAAGAGGAGTTTTGTTGAAATAAACATTAAATGTGTTTGAAATAAATGATTAGTATTAAGTATGGTAGTAGGAAAGACAATAGTTTTATTTAGTAGTTATGTAGCAGTTATGTTTTTAATTTACTGTTTTAGAATTGTAAAAGTTTGTTTGAGTCTACAAAAGACCAAGTGTGTGTAATTTATTTACTAAGAGCAATATACAAGAAGTTAAAGTATACAGAAGTCTGATTCATATTCTAACAGTGACGTCCATATTTAGTGACAAAAAGCCTGTACAGAATAGTTCAATTCATTGAACCTTGAACTGACAACATTAAGGTGGTTGAATCATAACTTAGAGGTTACGTTGGTTTGATGTCTTGTTTGGTTTTTAAAACATTTGTCAAAGTGTTTTGAAGTGCTTCTTGGTTTCTCGAAAAATCTGCGGATTCTGCCCAGAGCACTGCTCTTCCAATAATGGCAATTAACTTTCGATTTCGAAAAATCTGTGTATCTGTTTTAGCGCATAATTCATGATTTAGCACAATGTTGTTAATTGTGGTTAGCGGAAAATGCTATAGCTGTGAAGTGCTGATTGTTGATTTTTTGTTTATTTTGGTTAGGTTAATTCATGTACTGGAAGAATGGGAAAAGCTGTCACTGGTGCAGCAGAAGCTGCTGGACTGAATGTTGTGCCGGTGTCGTTTGGGGTTGAAGAGGAATCAGGAAATATTTTTGAGGTCGGTGGAAGGGTCCGTCTGATAGAGAGGGTTTTCTTGAATCTGTTCTGGATAAACATCTGAATTTGATTGTTGTGGACTACACTGTACCAAATGCAGTCAATGGTATGTGTAAATATTTTGAAGCATGTGTTTTCTTATCAATTATCATTGTATAGAAGTATATATAGCTTAATATTCATTTCTTTTTATCCTGTTTTAGTATAAATTATGAAATTTCAGTAGTGTTATCAAATAGAGGCGCCATGGCCGCAATGGCGGATATACATGGCTGTTTTTGAGCTCGCCGCAATGGTAAATATTGGGCGATATTGCGGGTTTTTCCGCAATAACTCTGCTGCAAATCGACTAGTATGGCGGGATTTTTGCTCTCTGCCATGGACCGCCATCTGCTATCGGCAACACTGATCTCACATGTGGCTGAGCTTATGATATAATGTAATTTTAAACGCTCACTTGCATACTAAGATTGTGATATGAATTTGAGAAACTTACACAGCATGTGCAGGATTCCATAGAAAGGAATATGTATGGAAATCTGCGGTTGGATCAAACCATAGATAAAATTGTTGCTCTATGTCACCTTTACACGTTGGTATGAACTCTGTTAGGATCACCACTTAAATTTCCCAGGAATTCAAAGTCTAATTCATCCCATGATAACCCTTTTGGACGTAGCTGAACGTAGCTGCAATGCATAATACAAAAGTTCAATATTAGATATTAGGCATGTTTTAGAAAAATACTACATTATTGTTTTAGATTGAGTATGGATTAAACTCACATAATAAGCAGTGACTGTGCCAGCTGAATTCCCAAGTACAATATTGGTTTGCATGTCAATATTACCATAAAGATATTGATTATTGGATTTAAAGCCAGAGCCAGAGGTTCTGTCTAGAGACAAATTAAGAAGCTGACCATTGTTCAGAATCTTACCTCTCCCATCTCCCCAAGTGATACCAATATCTTGGTAAAAGTCTTCAGCAAAAGCTACCATAAAAGGTGTACGTATTAAAAAAATGACTGCATGATTAACAGCCATTGTACAGTATTTGTGTGCGAGACAGAAGAGAGTTGTTTTGTGTGAGAAGTGATGAAACAGAAATATCACATGCTCTAATTTATAGTAACCTATAAGGCTTATGGTGTGTGTGAATGGAGTGGAATTGGACAGCTAGACAGCAATCTGTTTCATATGCATATAATGCTAATTGATCATAGTTTAAAACTTTTAATAAGTTAAGTGGTCCATTACGTGGTGCTTCTTAGGGTATCCACTATTAAACCGAACTAGTGTTTGTAGTATTATCCTAACAAACCGAATCAGTTAAGTGGTCCATTATTATTTGGTGCTTTTTAAGGTAGCCACTATTATGTGCTGGACTGAACGTTGTGCCAGTGTCGTTTGGGGTTGAAGAGGAATCAGGACGGACTTTTGAGGTCGGTGGAAGGGAGTTTCTTGTGAACGGTTTTCTTGAATCTTTTGTCGATAAATATCCAAATTTGATTAATGTGGACTACACATTACCAAATGCAATCATTGGTAGGTAGAATTATTTTGAAGCATGTTTCTTATCATTGAAGAGAAATATAAATAACTTGACAGTCACTGATAGAGGTCATTTATGAATTTTCTTATGCTGCCCTGCTAACCAAATAGTGACACAAAGTCATCTTTCTGACTTGTCTCTTGGCTACTCTAAGAGGAATGTATATAATACTTTACTCTTTTTTCTTTTCTATCTTAAAACAAAATGAGTTATATTATGGTGTAGTTTATTAGTACTACTATATAAATCCATTGAAATTAATGTTTTTGTAATGATATTTTTCAATTTTCAGATGGAGAATCCTTAATGTTTTTGTAATTATATTTTTCAATTTTCAGATAGGAAATCCTTGTTATAAAGCACCTGAACTTTTGATGGGTTCTACCCGTTACTCGACTGCAGTTGTTATCTGGTCGGTGGACTGCATATTTGCTGAGATGATTAAGCTCAAACCTCTGTTCGTTGGTAGCGCCGAACCTGAGATGTTGACTCAGATATTTTGGTAATTTCACCAAAACACAATCACTATTATATGTGTAATTTCTCTGAACTTATATGAAACAAATTGAAATAATGAATTGGACATTTTATATATCAAGTTTGCTTGGGGCGCCAACAGAAGAATACTGGCCTGGTGTGACTTCTATATGCACCTTTGTTGAACAACTTGATCCTTCAATGTTGCCAAAGGTATTCATGTTCTGCTTTTGATCTCCTTTTATAAATTCTGGCCATGGAAACTATTGGATTTTGTAGGACCTGGCTCAAGAGTTCTCAAAGTTTGATCCTGCTGGTCTTGATCTTCTTTCAGTAACTCCAAATTGATATTGATAGGTTCCTGCATTGCTGGGGTTATTTTACTGCTCGGTTCGTTTTCTTCAACTCTACCTAGATGAGAAGGTCTTAAACAACGTTCAAGAGAGAAGTTTAATGAAAACAATTTCCTCCCTGATGTAAGTACTCACTGCAACATAGATATAATTTATACATAAACACTATATCACGATAATCATATCATTCTCTCGTGTTAGAATAATGACGATGTTCATAGTATTGAGTGATGAACTATATAAAACAGGAATAATGTAATACGGTGGGAGAAATGACTTGATTGTTTTGCGTTTGATCGCAATTGTTGCGGATAACAAAAGTCGCCACCGACTTTTTTTTATCCAACAAAGGAAGGGGTGAAAAGAACAGGAAAGACCTTTAGAGATGTTTTCTTGAGTTCGGAGGATAGGTTATGAAAAGGGAAGGTATTAACACCATTTTCATCCGTAGTTACCTACGGGCTCTTAGTTGCTTGCTAGATCACTTGTTTTGTTTGAAAATGTGCTTGTGATGTGAGTTTGAAAATATTTTGAAAACGTCTTTGTAAAGATTCTCGTCTCTATAAGAATGCATAAGTGTTGGTTTTGAAAATAGTTCAAAGAGATGTTTGAAAATAGTTCAAAGAGATGTTTGTTGTGGAAGATGTTTTTTGAAAGTGATTTTGAAAAGTGTCTTTGTAATGATTCTCGTCTCTATAAGAATGCATACAAAGTGTTTTAACTTTTTAAAATGTTTCAATTGAAAGTGTTGGTGTGAAAATGGTTTTTTAGTTGTGAGCAAGCAAGCAACTACGAGCGTCCTACCTATTCAAAAGGTCTTTGTTTTTTTCCTCCTCCTTTAGATGTTGTTATCTTACCATCGATTGATAAGAAGCCCCATCGTTGGATGTGAAGGGACGGGCGTGTGTCATTTGTATAGTCATAGAAGACAACCTATGAGACATTTTAGCAATTTCGTATAAGGACTAGATCGTTTACCGAAGGCAACATCGAGGGACATCGAGGGACTACGATCTTTTATCGAGGGTCTTTGCTAAAACGCCCATATTCGAGGGACATGACTATTTTCTAAGGCAACAAGTGAGATTACCCTAGAGGTGCATGTGTGTATAGTGTGTTTGATTATATGCTTTTGTCTTTGATTTGAGTTGTCTACTTGTTGGTTTTATCTTACCATACACCCTAATTACTAACATTTATGAAAGTAATAAAAATGCGGAAAATAAATATCCTACGCTATTACATGTTTTGGGGGGATGAGGTTTACAAATGTACAAGTGGGGGTTGTAAAAATAAAAGTCCTAATTATTACAACCATATTGAATAGCAAAAAAATGTAAATATATAGAAAATATAAGACAAAAATAGTATATAAAAAAGAGAAAGAAAAGCATCTTGGATCGAAGGATGTGCCTTTCGATTTCACACATTTTTCCATCTTTCGATTGGGGCTGGAAGTCAGTGTTAGCATGCACTCTTCGATTCATCCTTCTGGCTGCTTCTTTCGATTGGGCCTGGAAGTCAAGGTGAGTGTGCACCCTTCGATTCACACTCCATGTCCTTTCGTTTGGTTTGCCACTGTGAAGCAGTAAGGGGTGAAGGCTAAGGCTTCGATTCACAGGAAATTTTTTCTTTCATTTGAGTCTGTACAGGTTAGTTCTAATATATACTTGGACAAGAAAAAACATGCAATCGAAAGTATAGAAACGAAAAAAGTAAACAAATGTTATTCACATGCTTGAAACAAAAGGGTTAAGGTCAAGGTGACTTACCTTGTTTGAAGCTGGAATGTGGGTTTTGGACCTTGAGTTGCTGCTCTGGGTGCTCCTGGGTTCGAATGAAAGAAACAAGTGCGGTGTTTCTTTGACTGAATTCGAAGGAAAGAAACAAGTGTGGTCTTTTGATTCTGGGTTTGAGAGTGTGTTAAGTGTTTGATGATTTTCACACAACCAAAGTTTTTCCAGCTACCAAAAGCCCTCTAGATGTGTTGTCCAGCCCCCTAAGATGTGTTGTGGAACATCTTATTTATAGATGAAGTAGTCTGAGATTTGAGAGGGAAAACAAAAGAATTTGAACAAATTGAGTATGCTATTTTTGTAGCTTTCGAGGTATAACTCTGTGTATGCCAATTTGGTGCAAGTATGGGAGCAGCGTAGCAGGACTGCTGTGTAGTAGTTTTGGAGCGTTGTGACCAGTGTAGCAGGCTTGGACTTGGCAGCACAAGCATCTTGAATAAAACTCTTTCATTTTGACCAACTAGATCCATCCTTCGATCAGACCCCTCTTCAGACAACAATATGTGTCCTTCGAATGGGTCCTTTGTGCATCCTTCTAAGGGGACAAATGCGTATCCTTCGATTGGACTATATGTGTCCTTCGAAGGGATCACTTGCAATTCTTCGAATGGGCTAGTAGGGTATATCCTTCGAATGAGACACTTATGTATGCCCTTCAAATCCACCAGTACATATCCTTCGAAGTTTTAAAGGGTGGAATCGAAGCAAGCTTATTTCAAGGGGAGATATTGTCCAATCGAAGCTAGTGTGAACATAGCCAATGCCCTGTGCACAGAGGAAGCCATTTGTCTTGTGCATGCTGGTATGCAGGATGTACTTGCCTTGCAGGCATGAAGAAAGTACTGCTAATGCTTGTGAATTGAAGCTTGTGTGTAGGAGGCTACTACTTTGTATCAAAGGAAGCGTTCAGAAGGTCATTGCCTTCTGAATCGAAGGAAGCTTTCAGAAGGTCATTGCCTTCTTAATCGAAAGAGGCCAATAGGAAGTCACTAACTTCTGAATCGAAGGACACCAACAAGAAGTCTTTCCTTTTTGAATCGAAGGAGGCTGTTTCAAAGGGAAACAAATGCCCAGTTGAAGCTTGTGTAAAGCAAACAAGCAAAAGGCCAATGCCTCAATCAAAGTTTGGAAATTTGAAGCAAGTTTGAAGGAGGCCAGATGCCCAATCGAAAGCTGGGGAATCAAGCTTGCATCGAAGGAGGCCATTTTCCAGATTTTGAATTCGAATTGTTGTCTGCGGTCACTCCTTTCGATCTGCTTTGTACTTATACAAACTTGAGCTTTTGAAAATCTTCGTGAGATATATCTTAAGAAATGAGAGGGCAAATTTTAAAGTACAGCAAATAACATACAACATTGAGGCCTACATATTGTTTGGTACAACAGAGTTCTTACGGGTTTTGTTGGATAGAACACAGGCAGGCTTCACCCTAGCATTCAAGAGTTATGACTTGTTAGGGTGAAATACCCTTAATGAAGTGAATCACTCTTTCCTCTCACTGTTAACTTTTTTTGTCTATTGATGCCTGCTATCTCACCTTTTCACTTTTTTTGTTCTATCAGGTTCGTTAACCTTTAGTACTATCCTCAAGCCAATATTGAAATTTCTGGCCAGGTAATTCATGTTACAAACAGTTCCACCAATAATAAGTATGTTACAAACACAAATTTTAATGAATTCTGTTCGCTTTATATGTGTAGGGGCTACCTTTTGAGACATACTTTAAAAATTGTTGGTTGTAGTGGCTTGTATGATGAGATTATGAAGAAAATTGTTAAGTCTGGATTATAATAATATAGAAAATAAGAAAATAAAAGTTGGATTATAAAATTTTAAATATATAATTTTTTTTAGTTCTAATTTATGTGTAATATGAATTTTTGTTATTTAGTTTAAATGTGTTGTAAAATATTTTTAATAAATAATTTTATTTTAATAAAATAATAATATTAGAAAATAAATTTTAAAATGTATTGTATTTTAAAAGTAAAATTTGTATTTATAAAATAAAATTTAAAAATAAAAAATTATATTTATATAACTTTTAGTGACACCTACAAAATCGTAGGCGTAACTTTTATTACTTCTAAAACTAGGATAACATATTATATAAGAATTGACCCGTTAAGATCTTTATTAGATAGGTAAAAGTTTCTCTGTAGCTAAAAGTTACAATGACATTTAATTTTTGTAGACTTTTAAATAATTAATTATATTTTTTTTTAATAATAAGGTTATATATTTTAAATTACTATATTTTTACTAGATTTTAAAAAATTACTATATGAAAATTGACCCGTTAAGATCTTTATTTTCAACTGTTATTTGAAGATCTTTATTTTCAACTGATATTTGATAATGATTAATTTGATTATAAATTTTAAATTGGCTTTTAAATTCTAGACAATAATGCCAATACATGTGAGGTTTAGGTTATTTTTAATTTTTGTTTTTTACTTTACAAATTCTTTCTTTAAAGTGCATACAATGTCACAGGAGAACATCTACTGAAAATTTAAAGGTTAATAATTATTTTGTTCTCTGTCGTATAGATGAGTTTTGAAAAACTCCTTTGTAAAAAAAAGTTTGGATTCGTCCCTTAACTATGAAGATTCTTCGGTTTTGTCCATTCAAAAAATTCAATCATAAAAAAAATTGAGATGACAACAATTTATTTATTTATTTTTGTAATGACATAGATTGTCTAGTTGTTTTTTATTAACTATTTATTTTATTTTAAATGCCACATGGCTTGTATTTTTCAATATTTAATTTAGGGAGTTTTTAAACACAAAATAATTCAAAATTTTGCATTCAAAGGGGATCGAACACATGCTCATGTCCTCAATAGAACACCTCTCTATCACTAGGTCATGCTCACCATTTTTATAACCTTACCCACACAATTTGTATATTATATAATATTTCTCCAAGTCTGCAGCCTGAAGCTCATACACAAGATGCTTACTAGCAACAACAACACACCTTCTAGATATAAAGCTCATACACTTCTTTCTTAGGGGTTTCGACAAAATTAGCTTCCGCTCTGCTGACAACAGTTCAATCTGAGAAGAAATTTCAATTTTCTTATCTCAAATTAATATTCATTGCCATTGAATCCTCAATTTGTTGTTTGTAACCTCTATCAAACCCAAAAAAATTCATCAATTTTTAGGTCATCTCCTTCAAACCCTAAAACACCACTGATTTATTGATTTTGGACCCAACACTGCCGCTAGCAAGGACTTCGTTTGTGGCCCTGAAGTCTTCCTAGCGACCGAAGTAGTCGACGAAGATAGAGTTTCGTCGATTTGTGTGAATTTGGGAAACGAAACGAGCTATTGGTGGAATCCCAATATTGTTTTGCCAGCTTCAAGGGAGAGATTTGGAGTTTGGAGAAGCAAACTAGGCATTGGAGTAATGTGGGGAAAACTGAGTTATAGGCTGGAATTTGATTTTGGTTCTTTGAGAAGCTCCGATGGGGATGTCAAATTTTCTGCATAACAATAGAACAAATATAAATGCATGTACAATATTAACAAAAGAGTTTAGTAGCTTGGTGGTTGAGTATTAGTTGTTAAAGCTAAGTGTCCTTGGTTTGGTTCCTATTGGGACCAAACTTTAACCTTTTGCTTATTTATAATTCTAAATCTATTATAAGATAATTGAAATAACAAAATAAAAGTCCACATGAAATTTATAAAAAAAATGAAAAATAAAATAGAAAAGCCACATCATTATAAAAAATTTAAAATAAAATAAAACCACATAACAGTGCCAAGTCTTTTTTTTTTTTTGCTAATTGGGTTTGATGAGGGACTAAAAGTATAGAATCTTCAAATGTTAAGGATGAAATGTGCCTATATAACAGGGGTCAAAATAGCTATTAACCCAAAATTCAATAATGAAAGTGTCGCTTCCTCAATGAAAGTTGTTGTTGGGGTGAGTATTCTCTTTCTAAGACCAAACCTCTCTTTATTTGAGCCTCGTCAACCTCTATTGTTATTTTCATCACTTCAACTCTACCTTCTAAAATAATAGTCTCGTCTAGTTCTTTGGAAAAGAAGTGTTCTAATATGGGTCGATACCCACCCCATAAAAGCCCAATAAGGAAAGTGATCCATATAGTAAAAGGCCTAAATGCTTTGCGAAGAAATCTAGATCAAAGAATCAAGGTAAATGGAGATTAGATAACATTCGTCTCATGAGATAGGTGTCCCCAAAGAGAAGGTTCAAGGGATCCAAACTCTAAAATTATTCTATAAAAAATTCAAATAAAGATCTCTTATTCAAGTATACATTATTATAACCCTGAATACTCTTACCAAATTGGAGTACCAAGTTATATAATCTATTGTGTTGTACCCCAAAATTTTCTCTCCCATTTTCACACAAGACATACTCCTAGAGGTCCTCAATTGCTCAAGTTGACTAAAGATTGACCAGACAAATCCTCCTCTTAAGACAATAAGCCTCAAACTAGGGTTTCAATTTTAAGCAATATGGTTGAGTTACAAGGGTCCCAAATGGTCTCCATTGTCCTAATATGTCCTCAAGATCATACATGCCAAGTTTCATGCCTTGCACAACAAGTTTGTTCAGTCAACTGCTCAAATGCCTGAAAATCAATTGTATTAGGTCAAAAGTCAAATGTAGCCCAAATACAGTCAAACTTCAAGATTTGTGGTCAACATCAACATTTTAAAGTAATCTCCATCATTTTATCAAGGGTTGATCATGATTCCTCAAGAAATGCTCCCAACTCATCAAAAGTAAAAAATGGTAATTTAGGGTTTCTATAAGAAAAGTCAACCAAACTTTGACCAAGCATAACTTTCTCATATTTATCAGAATTTTTTCCATAAAGGCTCATTTTGAAGATAATCCAATTCCCTACAACTTCTCTTCAGCCCTCAAGTTCAAGAAATGCCTCAATCAAAAGATATAAGCTCAGACATTATAGGTCATTTCAAAAAGTCAACAAAAACACCTTTTGGGTAAAAGCTCCTTACATAAACATGGAAGATCCAATCGAGATGAAACCAAAAAGGTTGTTTAAAGGACATTCTAAGTTTTCTAAAAAGTCTAAGAACACCATCTTAGGGTCAAAAATGAGAGAGATATGCATTTCTAAAGTTGACCAAATTTTGGAAATGTGCATGAAGTCAACATTGATCAAAATTGATTTTTTCCCAAATGGGCTCGTGTTTTCTTCTTTGAAACTTGTTCCTAAGATGACCCACGACCCCTGAGCTTATCAACTTATTATTTTATTATTTTTATTATTTGTTTTGATTTTTTATTCATTAAAATCAAAATAAATCATTTAAAATAATGGAATAATGAAATAAAATCAAATATTGGATTTTATGAGTACATTATGAGTCTATAATTAGCTGGCAAATCATATAATTCGTGAAAGGACTAATTCTATTGGAAAAGATCATGATTTGGCCTATTTTAGAAACAAATTATACAAGGCACAAATCAAATCTTTTCTCATCAATTTACAAAGATTCAACTCAGTTTTATTGACCTAATTGCTTCTACTATATATGCATAACAAACCCTGATGATAAAGACAAGGATTGGCCGTGTAGAATTGAGACAAGAAACTTCAATTTTTTGACAAAAAGTGGTGCTCGAGTTTTGATTTACAGGGAGATTCAAAGCATTCTAAGGCTTGCAATCAATTCCTGGGCACGTTTGGAAGCTACCTGGACCACTCCCACGCATCAAAGCACCCAGAAACGCCCCATACAGTATCACGGTTTTCCCTTCATTCTTGAATTTGGTTTTGAGGATTTACGCGTTATAAATGATTTCTAAACATACATTCATGTTTGTATCATCATTTAGAAGTTGTTTGTATAATTAATTATGAGTTTTTATGCATGTATGAATACCTGTCATTGTTAGGGTTTAGAGGTGCGTTTTAGGGTTTTTCATTACAGGTGAAATTAAGCCAAAAGAAGAGTACCATTGTACTCACGAGATCAAACTCGGTTGGTCTGCATTCTTAGATTTCATTTTTATTCGGTGGATGTGATTTTTGAGATATGCAGGTTTATGGCTACAAGTATGTCCATAGGTAAAAGTTTTGGACCTAAAACGACACTCCCTTGGGGAAGATGACTGCGTGTCAAAGCCTGAGTGAGCAGTTTGAACTTTGCGTGCGTTTTGTTACAACCGTTAACCATTATTCAATATATTATATTTTGTCTATTTCTATTAACAAAAGACCAAGTGGCCCAGTGGCAAGCAGAAAGGATGTTAAGGCGTTGTGTATGGGTGGTCAGGGGTTCGACTACTGCCTCCAACATTTTCTATTTTCCCAATATTTCCTTGCAGATTCCCTATTTTCATTCCAAGTGCACTCATCATACGCCTCCAGAGCATCACCCTTGGATCGTTCCTTGGCCAGATCTCACGCTTCCAGGCTGCATCCCTATGATGGACCCCCAGGCTCCCAACAACATTGGATTCAGCGCTGGTTATGGGCCACAGGATCTTGGGCTTGGCAGAATTCAGCATGCCACCCTCCATTTGGGTTTACACCCCTCAGGCCCATTCCTTCACTCTTAGTTATTTTACTATTTTTATTTTATTCAATTAGTTTAAATTTTTTTTACATCAAATTTTATTATAAAATCAGAAAATCGTCACAAAAATAAGACTTAGTTTTTTTATTAAATTAATTTTTTGCAAATTAATTATTTTAATAAATCTTAATTTATTTTCGTTAATTAAAATTAATTAAAAAATTAGGTCAATTTCAAGTCATTTTTTATAAAAAATTCAAAAAAATATTTTAAATGTTTTTAGGGTTTTACACCTTTTTTCAATTTTAATTCTCGCGCTTAATTACTTTTGCCGTACGATTTATTTTTTATTATTGATGTAATTGCGCCCGATTTGTAATAGTTTAATTAGGGTTTTAATTCCGCATTTTTACCTTTCAGTCACTAATTATGTAATTGGACCAAAGCCTTGTAATAGTTAGGAATTTTATCTTTCCGCCATTTATTTTCCCGCATGATAAACTGCTTAGATGAATGTTTAATAGGGTCGCATGAAAGATAATGATTAATTGAACCTAGATAACCCTAATTGCGCAAGATAAGATATATCTGAAAAAAGCACACTTTTGCACACTTGCACCCCTAGGGTATTACCTCACTTGGTTGCCTTCGGAAACAGTGGTCATTTCCCTCGAGCGTAGGGATACTCTTAGCAAAGACCCTCAGTTTAATATCATCATAAGGATCATAGTCCCTAAAATGTCCCTCGAGTTGCCTGCGAGAAATGATCTTATGATGATAGTCCCTTCGAAATGTTAAGGTATCCTTACATGTTTCCTTCAATGACCATAAACATCCCTTTCGATAGTCCTTCATACATCCAATGACTAGGGTTACCTACTCATTAATAGTAGGATAACACGGTCTAAAGGAAAGGAGGAGAAGAACAGTCTTTTTTTTGAGTAGGTAGATAACTGTTAGGTACTTGCTCAAATAAATTTTCACACCACACTTTCGAACATACTTTTCAAACAAAAGTTTTTAAAATGCTTTATCACACTCTTGAGGACTGATACAAGAGTTACCATAAAGTGAATCGCCGCACTAAGGCAATTTTCAAAGCTTTTCAAACACACAAACACAAGAAATTTCAAAAATGAGCAAGTACCTAAGAGCCCATGGAAAACCATGGATGGAAAGGGTGCTAACACCTTCCCTTTCCATAATCTACCCCCGTACTCAGAAATCTCAAAAAATGTCTTTTTCTGTTCTTTTCACCCTTTCCTTGTTGGATAAAAGAAAAGTCGATGGCGACTCTTGCTTACCGCGTCATTTGCAAACAAAAAATGATAACCAGTATTAATAGTCGGTTCTGCCACCATATCACAGAACTGGCGACTCTGCTGGGGTGAATTATAAAGTGGAGTTTACCTTAGGGTCTAGATCATTTTAAATTGCTTTCTTTGTTTGCTTTGACTGCTTTTATCTTTGAGGGTTTTGTTGGGGTATTCTTGTAAAGATTATATACCTGGATTTGTGGCACCTTATTAGGTAAGTAGCAATAAACCATGGAAGTTGTACGGCGTAGACCGATATGGACGAAGTGGTGGCTACGTTAGCGCGATACTTTGGATTGTACTAATGTTCCTTGAGTAAGTCAAGGATAACATTAGGCTTCCTCATAGTGTCACTAAGCGCTAACTAACCTTTAGAACCTTTAATTGACTCATCCTAGACATTAGGAAGTAGTGAGATAACCGGCTTTGGTTCCGACCGGAGATTGGTTGATACTCGATACTACACTCATTGAGGCTGAACTTTTAGGATTTTTTGGCCGCAATACTTCGGTGCGGAGCTGAAACAATTTCTGAAAGGAAGGTCGGTGATATTGAGTTTCCCTATAACCCGGTTACTATTAATAGGACGGGTTGAGCCAACTGAACATTCAAGAGGGTACATACCTTAAAAACTCATGCAAGCCTTTGAACCTAAGGTTTATTGTGTGATTTGCTTGTGTTTATCTGTGATTTTTAGCATAATCATGACATCATAAACATCATGACATTCTTACATACTAATCATTTCAAGGACGTATTGGATTTACCTCTTGTTTGTTTTGTAAGATATAAATTCAGGTCGCAGAAAAACCATCCGGATTCACTTCACAGAAGTTCCTCCTAAGCTCAAGGAATTAGTCTTAAAAGTACCTGAGGACTCATCATTCCACAAAAGACATGGTCACTTGCTCAGTTTGGTTACCACCGGGTTTGATGAAGGTTTGATGAGTGTCTTATTCCAGTTCTTCGACCCTAAGCACCATTGCTTCACATTCCCCGATTATCAATTGGTGCCTACACTGGAATAATTCTCTAAGTTACTTGGTTTACCTATATTGAAAAGAGTAACTTTCACTGGTTTAGAGCAAGACCCAACTTCTGAAAATGTTGACGTAGATTTGCACTTGAAACCATCTGACATTGAGGCTAATTGGGAAAAAATAAGCGGAGTTAAGGGTCTCCTTGCAAATTTCCTGATGAAGAAAGCTCAGATTTTCCAGGATGTTGTGAGATATCATGCCTTCGAAGATGTATTAGCCCTCTTGATCTATGGGTTAATCTTGTTTCCTAATTCAGATCAACTTATAGATGTGAATGCCATTAACATCTTTCTTTCTCATAATCCGGTTCCTACATTGCTCGGGAATATCCTACATTCTCTCCATACTCGTACTCTAAAGAAGTGAGGAACTCTTATGTGTTGCACCCCTCTGCTATATAGGTGGTTTATTTCGCACCTTCCTCGGTTAGTAATGCAAAAATGATTTAGGCTTAAGGTGGAGTCAAAGAATAATGTCTCTCTCTCTCACTCTGACATCCATTAGTGTCCCCGCTCTCGGAGGACATTTATTTTATTGATCATTGTGGAGAATTTCCTAATGTGACACTCTTGGGAATTAGGGGAGGCATCACCTACAATCCTTCTTTAGCACTACGTCAATTTGGCTATGCACAGAGAGATGGTCCACCGGATATGCTCATCCAGGGTATTGTGTTCAACTACTCAAATGATTTGCATAATTATCGTCAGAGGTTCATCTGCTCTTGGGGCATTGTTAAGAAGACTGATAGTAGGACTTTGGGGCGTAAGAACTCCATCCCTTTGGAACCTTACCTCAAATGGGTGAGAGCTCGAGCCCAAAGTCTTATGATGCCATATGATTCCATCTTAACAGTGATCTTAGAACCTATTGTTTAAGGGGGCGAGTCCCGTATTATTCTCTATCCTGATATGCCAACCAACTTTGAAGAGTTGCAAAAGTCTTGGATCCAGCTCAAGGAAGAACGGGATACTTTTGAGGCTCAATTTTATGCAAGTGAGAAGAAGGTGCTAGCATTAACAAAACAACTTCATGAAGAGAGAAACCTCAACACCAAGAGGAAGCGCCCATGAGAGACTTAGGAATTTCCTTTCCATGTTTATCCTTGTAATATTTTGTTTCTTTAAAAACTTGCTAATAAAAGGTTTTTCTTTTTCCTTTGTTTAAAAGAGCTTGAATCCAATAAGGTCCTTGAAATCATTTCATACACATGTCATACATATCAATGCATAAACAGGTTTCATAACAGGTTTCTCATCTTCTTCGCTGTTTATTTCAGAAAGAAATGGCTCTCGAACAAACTGTGAAAGACTTACAGACTCAAAACACACAATTCCAACAGATGATCATGGCTCTAGCCAAAGGGCAAGAGGAACTGAAAGCCTTGATTGTTAAAGACAAGGCTAAGAAGCCAAGAAGGAAAACTGGTGTGGTAAATCTAGGAAGAAGATTCAAGGGACCGTTGAAGAAGATGGTTGATCTGACCTCTTCATCCAAGGAAGGGGAGAACCAAGAGGGTGAGACAAGAGAGGAAGACCCTAGTCCGGAGGAATCTGATAATGACACTGATTACAATGAAGAGCAGTATCCTCCGGCTGATGAAAAGTACAAACAGTTGGAATAGCGTCTGAGCGCAATGGAGATTCAGAAAGTGCCTGGTCTGGACTTTGAAGAGCTGGGTTTGGTGTCTTGAATTGTTATTCCGCCAAAGTTCAAGGCACCAGTGTTTACTAAGTACGACGGGATTTCATGTCCCAAGATGAACCTCCGATCTTATGTGAGGAAAATACAACCTCACACTGCTGACAAAGATTTGTGGCCCCATTTCTTTCAGGATAGTCTATCTGGAACTCAACAAGATTGGTTCTATCAACTGGAGAGGGCCAACATCCATAATTGGGAAGACCTGGCCGCTGATTTTTATAAGCAGTATCAGTATAATGTAGACCTTGCTCCCACCCGTACTCAACTCCATAGTTTGGCTATGGGTTCGAGCGAGGGTTTCAAAGACTACGCTCAGAAGTGGAGGGACTTAGTAGGAAGAGTCCAGCCTCCCCTGTCTGATAGGGAGCTAGTGGACATGTTTCTGGGTACCATGTCTGGTCCATTCTTTAATCATATAATTGGAAGCTCCTCGGCCGGCTTGACTGAATTAATCTTGATCGGGGAGAGAGTGAAAGATGGAATTAAGAATGGGAAGATGCAAAAGAATGCATCCTCCAGTGCCGTGAGAAAACCATTTGTTGGGAAGAAAGAGGTTAGTGTTGTGCACCATCAACGGAGTCAGGACAGAACTGAACACAGTCCAAGAGTAGGGGTTGTCGTGATTCCTAAGCATGTACCCACTCAACAAAGGAATAATCAACAGAGAACAGAAAGTCCGATAAGACAATTCACCCGGATAAATATGACTCTAGCCCAAGTTTTACCCCATTTGTTGAGATCCAATCTGGTAACCTTGTGGGAAGCGCCGAAGAATTTCAACACTACCTCTCCCCGCTACAATCCAAATGCCTGTTGTGCTTATCATTTGGAAAGTCCAGGTCATGATACAAACGACTGTTGGGCTTTGAAAAACAAAGTACAAGACCTTCTCGAGGCGAAGGAAATTGAGTTTGACGCCCTTGAGATGCCAAATGTTATCATTGCTCCTATGCCCAAGCATGGTCGTGGTGTTAACGCTATTGAAGATGATATGTTTGTTACTATTGTTAAAGATCTGGTTACTCCGCTTATGACCATTAAGTGGAACTTGTTGAAGGATAGTTTATTTCCGGGATGTGGCAAAGGTTGCCACTTCTGTTTATCTCTACCGACTGGTTGTCATTTGTTAAAGGCAGGTGTTCAGAGCCTGATGGATGTTGTAGATATTTTATTTGAGAAGACTCCTGTTCCAACCATTCTGGGCAAGGATATTTCAATAATAACCATTTCCTCCAATCCTCCCAGGGTCTTCACCAAAAGAACCGCCAGGATTACATCTGTTCCGAAGATTACTCCACTGATAATCACTGCGCCAGGGCCAATCTCGTACTCCTCTAATAAAATTGTCCCTTGGAACTATGGGGCGACGTCTACTACCACGGCGTCAAGCAAGATTGGCTAGATGATGAAGACCAGGTTTCTAAGGATGTTGATCCCAACATTGTCAACATTGTTGGAACCAGCAAAATAATAAGAAGTGGAAGAGTGTTTTCCCCCGATATTTCTCCTCTGAAAGTTGTTACTGGTCCTGTGATTATTCCTACTTTTGTTCCTGCTCCTACTATTATTGTAATTCCTTTGATTACTCATGCTGACACCCCTATCACCGAGTCGACCAAGACTCGGGGCAAAGACATATTGATTGAGCCTGTCCAGACGAAGGCGCAATTAGTATCTATTCTAGAGGCTTCCAAGAAGGAGATGGAATGAATTCTGAAAATTATCAAGAAAAGCGACTACAACATGGTCGAACAGCTGGGACAGACCCCTTCAAAGATCTTTATGCTAGACTTGATGTTGTGCTCCGAAGCTCATGCGAAGGCTTTTGTGAAGTTTCTGAAAACTTCCCATGTTCCCCAGGAAACTTCTGTTGACCAGTTTGAAGATTGTGTGGCTAGTTTGACGGCCGATAACGGGTTGGTCTTTTCTGATGCCGATTTGACCCCTAGAGGGAGGAAGCATAATGATGTGTTGCATGTCTTTGTCGAATGCAAGGGCACCACTTTGGCCCATGTCCTTGTAGATACTGGTTCGTTATTGAATGTGCTGCCTAAGAATGCTCTGGATAGATTGGACTGTGAAGGCTTGACTTTGAAGCCCAACAATATTGTAGTGATGGATTTTGACGGATCAAAGAGAATGGTGCAAGGGGAGGTGGACATCCCAATTAAGGTTGGTTCTCAGACTTTTGGCTCTACCTTCTACGTGATGGATATCAGGCCATCTTATTCTTGTTTGTTGGGCCGCCCTTGGATACATGGGGCTGGAGCTGTTACGTCCACTCTACATTAGATGATGAAATACCCAGTCAAAGGGAGAATTGTCATTGTACGTGGCAAAGAAGAATACATGGTTAGTCACCTGAATTCATTCAGATATGTGGAAATGGAGGGTGAGTTCATTGAGACTCTGTGCCAGAATTTCGAAGAGGTACCTCAGACTTTGGCTGCAACTGAAACCGTTACCAACAAGCCGAAGATCATCAGACCTCCTTTGAAGATGGCCTCTCTCAAGGATGCAAAAGCTGTTATTGAAGAAGGTGGGTCTACCATCTGGGTTCCACTCCCTGATATTGCGTACAAGTTTGATAAATTTGGTTTGGGTTTCTCTTCAGGGGCTCAAAGGACTGTTCGACATGCTCGTGCTGGAAAACCTCCCCTACGCATCAGCAATCACGGGGTCAACACTGTAGAAGACGAAGACGGTGACAATGACATGGATAGTTGTATCTTCCCTACTACCAACGGTGGACCTAGTAACTGAACGGAAATTTTTTTGTACCTATTACTTTTGTTCAGAAGTAATTGTCTTTCTTGTTTTTTTGGATATGTAATAAACAATATAACTTTATGGCCATGTGTCTTACCCGGGGCACATCGGTTTATTTGTGAGGGTTATCATGTTTCACTTTCATATGGCACTAATAAAGCATTGAACGTTTTGCATACAAATTTTGCGCTCTCTGTCTTTCTTTTCTGCTTTTTACTTTATCAATACAGCTATGCTCTTACACACGCTCACATATCAAACTGCAGATCCACATCCACTCTGGATCCCATTGATAACAGTTCTGCTATTGCCAGTTATAACTTCAAAAATTCGATCAACCAAGCCGAGGACGAATGTGAGGAAGATTGTGAGGTACCTAGAGAACTTGCTAGGCTGTTACAGCAGGAAGAGAGGGCTATACAACCTCATGAAGAGCCAATTGAGACAATAAACTTGGGCATAGAGGTAGACAAAAAAGAAGTCAAGATCGGCGCAAATATGGAGCATAATTCTAAACAGCGATTGATACAAATGTTACATGATTATGTCAAGATCTTTGCATGGTCATATGAGGACATGCCAGGACTGGATTCAGATATTATGGTTCACCGGCTGCCAACTAAAGAAGATTGCCCTCCGGTAAAACAGAAGGTCTGTCGCATGTGCCCTGAAATGTCAGAGAAGATCAAAGAATAGGTTATGAAGCAGTTCAACGCTGGTTTCTTAGCCGTCACCTATTATCCCCAATGGGTTTCCAACGTGGTGTCGATGCCTAAAAAGACGGTAAGGTACGAATGTGTGTGGACTACAGAGATCTGAACAGGGCAAGCCCCAAAGATGACTCTCCGCTCCCCCGCATTGGCGTTCTGGTTGACAACACCGTGCAACACAATATCTTCTCCTTCATGGATGGTTTCTCTGGTTACAATCAGATCAAGATGGCACCCGAAGTTATGGAGAAGACAACCTTCGCCACTCAATGGGGCACTTTCTACTACAAAGTGATGCCATTTGGATTAAAGAATGCTGAAGCAACCTATCAGCGAGCCATGGTTGCCTTATTTCATGACATGATTCACCATGAGATAGAGGTATATGTGGATGACATGATAGCCAGGTATCAAACTGAGGAAGAGCACCTTGATCATCTACAAAATCTGTTTGATAGGTGAAGGACATACAAGATAAGGTTGAATCCGAACAAGTGCACCTCCGGGGTAAGGTCTAACAAACTACTTGGTTTCATTGTCAGTGACAAGGGAATCTAGGTGGACCCTGTAAAAGTAAAGGCTATAAAAGAGATGCCGGCTCCTCGCACTGAGAAGGAGGTCAAAGGCTTTTTGGGACGCCTAAATTACATTGCCAGGTTCATTTCCCATTTAACTACTACTTGTGAGCCAATCTTCAAACTCCTGAAGAAAGATCAAGTGGTAAAATGGAACGATGAATGCCAGACTGCCTTCGAAAGAATCAAGGAATACCTTCAAGAACCACCAATTATGATGCCTCCGATTGAAGGAAGACCTTTGATAATGTACTTAACAGTGTTGGACAATTCAATGAGGTGTGTGCTGGGGCAACATGACGAGTCTGGTCGAAAAGAGCACGCGATATACTACCTTAGCAAAAAATTTATCGACTGTGAGACAAGATACTCACTACTCGAGAAAACTTGCTGCGCTTTGGCATGGGCTGCTCGCCGAATGAGACAGTATATGTTGACCCACACTACTTTGCTGATATCTAAGATGGATGTCATCAAGTACATCTTCGAGAAGCCTTCCCTCTCCGGAAGAATAGCAAGTTGGCAAATGATCTTGACCGAATATGATATCTAATACACGACCCAGAAAGCAATCAAGGGAGGTGTATTAGCTGATCATTTGGCTCATCAGGCCGTGGATGACTATCAGTCCATGAATTTTGAGTTCCCGGAAGAGAATATTATGCTAGTGACTGACTATGAAGAGCCTGGACCGGATGAAGGACCCGAAGAAGGATCCCGATGGACTATGGTTTTTGACAGAGCCTCGAACGCACTCGCTAATGGCATTGGTGCTGTAATCATATCCCTCGAGGGTTTTCATACTCCTTTCACTGACTGACTATGCTTCAACTGCACCAACAACATGGCGGAGTATGAAGCATGCATCATGGGCCTCAAAGCTACTATTGACCTGAGGATCAAGTTCTTGAGCGTTTTCGGGGATTCAGCCTTGGTGATAAGTCAGATCAAAAGAGAGTGGGATACGAAGCACCCGAATATCATCCCATACAAAGAACATGTGCTGTCATTACTTCCACATTTTGAAGAGGTAACCTTTGAACATTTTCCACAAGAGGAGAATCAGTTAGCGGATGCGCTAGCTACCATGTCATCTATGTTCAAGGTCGGGTGGGATAATGAGGCCCCTTGGATCACTATTGAAAGGTTGGATGAATCGACATATTGATACGAGATCGACACTGAAGGAGTAGCAGATAAACCTTGGTTCTATGAAGTAAAGAGATATCTCGAGGCTCAAGAGTATCCCGAGGATGCATCTGTCAACAATAAGAAGTTTCTGAGAAGGTTCGCCGCAAAGTTCTTCCTCAGTAATGGAATCCTCTACAAGCGCAACCATGACTCTACTTTACTTCGATGCATAGACAAGAGTGAAGCGGAGAGGATTATGACAGATTTGCACGAAGGTACCTTCGGAACCCATTCGAGTGGACATACCATGGCTAAAAATATCCTACGGGCAGGATACTATTAGTCCACTATGGAAGCAGACTGCTATCAGTATTCCCGAACTTGTCACAAATGCCAGATCTATGCTGATAAGGTGCACATACCTCTGGTTCCTTTGAACGTCCTGACGGCTCCTTGGCCCTTTGCAATGTGGGGCACTGCCATAATCAAAGATATTAGACCTACTGCTTCCAATGGGCACCGCTTCATCCTGGTGGCTATTGATTACTTCATGAAATGGGTGGAAGCTACCTCTTTTGCTACTGTTACCAAGAACGTAGTGGCGCGGTTTATCAAGTATAACCTGATCTGTCGGTACGGTGTGCCAGAGAGAGTCATCACTGACAATGGTACGAATCTCAATAATACGATGATCACTGAACTCTGTAAATAGTTTAAGATCCAACACCATAATTCTTCCCCTTACCAGCCAAAGATAAATGGCGCTGTAGAGGCTGCTAACAAAAACATTAAGAAAATCATACAGTAGATGACAGTGACATACAAAGACTGGCATGAGATGTTACCATTTTCTCTTCACGGGTACCGCACCTCAGCATGAACATCGACAGGGGCAACACCCTACTCTCTGGTACATAGTATGAAGGTTGTCCTGTCTATTGAGGTCCAACTCCCTTCTCTGAGAATCATGAAGGATGCAGGTCTGAATAAAGATGATTGGGTCCATACTCGACTTGATCAACTGAATCTGATTGATGAAAAGAGACTTACTAATGTATGTCATGGTCAAATGTATCAAAAGAGGATGATCAAGGCTTTCAACAAAAAGGTCAGACGCCAAGTGTATCAAGTCGGGGATTTTGTGATCAAGTGCATCATACTGCCGCAAGGTGATCCCAGGGGAAAATGGACTCCCACATACGAAGGGTCATTTATAATCAAAGGCATATTTTCAGGTGGAGCCATGATTCTAACCACCATGGACGGTGACGACCTTCCTCACCCTGTCAATGCAGACATAGTGAAAAGATACCACACTTAAACGAGACCTGCTAGGTTGACTGGCCTAGGAAAAAATAAGGGCTTCCTGACGAACCAAAAGGGTTCGGGCAAAAATTAGGGATGAAAACAAAAATATTTATACACCCGGCAAGTCGAAAACCTGAAAAGGCGGCTTGGGCAAAAAAGGGTATCCCGGTGAACTGAAAACCCAAAAGGGCGGTCCAGGCAAAAGTTAAGGATTTAAAGCGTATCACTATATCCCACTGGATCACCTTGCGACCAGACTTCAGCATCAACTATCAAGCTCAAAATGGCACCGATCAATCCAGTCAACTTTGGACAAGTAGCAAAGTGATGAGATACTCGAGGACATAGCGACAATAGATGAATTGAAACTCAATGGGGTTATTACAAATAGCTGTTTTCTTCTCTTTGTACACTATTTTGTATAGTCTTCACTCTCACGGCGGCGTTCTCCTACTATAACGTCAGCCTCTTTGTACACAACGCCTGTTATAGGCAAACTTCAGAAATTAATACAAGTCATTTTTACAAAACCATTTTTTTTTCTTTTTTTGTTTTGTTTTGCAAAAATGTCCAATGATTTATTCTTGACATTGTTAGAACAAGATTGGTTCTGATCATATCTCAGAGTTTTGATGATAACAATAAAATATATTTTATATAATTGATACTCTGATGAGCATATTTATTTGTTTCAGATAATATTCTGACTGAAGTATTTTCCTAGAGGAAAATCATTTTGACGTGCTGAGCTGAAAGTAAATGAAGAAGTATTTTGATGAAAGAACTATTTGTTTTAGCGCAAGTTCTGATGCTGACTCTGATAAGAAACTATTTTATGCATCTTCTAAAGCTTAGCAAGTTTCCATGTGAACTATGTTCAGAAGAATTCTGTAAGCAAGCGCTGATAAGAAGATTTGCAAGCATATTCTGAAGCAAGACGTGAAGCTAGTTCTGAAATAATAAAGAAGCTAACAAGTCTTGTCAAGTTTCAGGAAACATGCTCTGACAAGTGTCGTTTGCTTATTTAATGCAAAGACGGCTACATGCACTCAAGTGTCTACGCTAGTTCATTGAAAAATGCAATACTACAAGCAAACATGCAAACATTAATTCCTCTCCACTTTTGAAGGCAGCAACAGTCGTTTTCTTCATGCTATAAATAGAAGATCATTTATTACAAGCCAACAACCCAACTACGTGAAAATATTCTGCTGCTCACAAATTATTTTACAAACACTTTGTGCAAAACTAATCTTAGTGAAAAATCACAGTTTGTGATATAGCTTTCTAAGAAGCAATTTGTTTCACTATCTGTAAAGATTTAATTCTTGTATTTGTTCCTTGAGAGGCCAAGCTTGGTCATATTTCTCAAGAAGGCTAGGACTAGTTTAAGTCTTAGTGTTGTTAGTAACTTGTAAGTTTACTTGTGCTTTGAATTGTTAGTCACAACAGTTTGGTTGTGTGATTGTAATCTATTCGATTATAGTGAATTAAGTCCTTGTTGAGAAAGGAGAAATCACCTTGGCGGGTGGACTGGAGTAGTTTGAGTTCAAACGAACCAGGATAAAAAATAATTGTGTCTTTCCATTATTGTAGAGCCTTTAAGAAAAAGAAAAAGAGAAACTTATTCAACCCCCCCCCCCCCCCCCCTCTAAGTGTTTTCTCACCCTTAAATTGGTATCAGAGCTTGACTCTGAGCACAAACACTTAACTGTGTCAGGAAAAGATCCAGAAAGAAAACACAATGACAACTGAACAAAACAACAATAACTACACCAAACATCCAGTGTTTGATGGAGAAGATTTTGATTATTGGAAAGATAGACTAGAAAGTTTCTTTCTAGGTCACGATAGTGATTTATGGGATATAGTCTTGGATGGTTACACACATCCTATAGACTCAGAAGGAAACAAGATTGATAGAAAAAATATGGATAGACAACAAAAAGCTGATTTCAAAAATCACCATGGAG
This sequence comes from Vicia faba, assembly GCA_948472305.1. NCBI lineage: Eukaryota > Viridiplantae > Streptophyta > Magnoliopsida > Fabales > Fabaceae > Vicia > Vicia faba. The sequence goes on from OX451735.1 coordinate 241,741,900, forward strand.
CTAGAAATATTTTTCTAAATGCTATCTCTAAAATGGAATATGAGAAGATCACAAATAGAGATATAGCACATGATATGTTTGAGTCTCTCAAAATGACTCATGAAGGAAACACTCAAGTGAAGGAGTCTAAAGCTCTGGCTCTCATCCAGAAGTATGAAGCCTTCAAAGTAGAAGAAAGTGAATCTATAGAAGCTATGTTCTCAAGGTTCCAAACTCCGATCGCTGGCCTGAGAGTTCTGAACAAGGGATACACTAAGGCAGACCACGTTAAGAAAATCACAGAAGTTTACCCAGAAGATGGGCACCTATGGTCACTTCTTTCAAAGTATCAAAAGATTTGAACAACGTGTCTCTTGAAGAACTCATCAGCGCTCTAAGAAGTCATGAGATAGAACTTGATGAGCACGAGCCTCAGAAGAAAGGTAAGTCTGTTGCCCTTAAATAAATTAAATAATATGAAACTAATGCTTTTCAGGATGAAGAAGGAAACTCTGAAGAATCTGCGTCAGAAGAAGATGAACTATCTTTGCTCTCCAGAAGGATCAACCAGATGTGGAAGCATAGACAGAAGAAGTTCAGGAACTTCAAGAAGTCAGAAGATAAACCAGAATCTTCTGGACACAAAAAGTCAAACAGAAGAGAGATAATATGTTATGAATGTAAAGAACCTGGACACTACAAGAGTGATTGTCCAAAGCTACAAAGAGAAAGACCAAATAAAAATTTTGGTAAAAAGAAAGGAAGATGGCCACCTGAGACGATTCAGAATCCTCTGAAGATGAATCTGATTCTGAAGATGAGAATGCCAACCTAGCTCTGGATGCTACCACAACAGATGACTCAGACTGTGAGTCAGAACCAAAAGAGGTATTCTCTGAATTTACTAGAGCTTAACTTGCTGAAAGTTTATCAGAACTTCTGGAAAACTATAGCCAACTCAAAATTAAATACAAGAAACTCAAGAAGAGTCTTGCATCTGATCTTGAGAAACATGAAACAGAAAAATCTGAACTCAAAGAAAATAATTTTAAACTTAAAGAGGAAATTCAAAAAGTTCAAAAAATTTCTAGTTCAGATTCTATTCAAGTTCAAAAGATATTCTTAAAGAATATGACTGTAGCTTTCAAACTTTTCTTGCTAAAAGCATAGATAGAAGCAAAATGGCTTCAATGATCTACAGAGTTAGTGGGAACAACAGAAGAGGAATTGGATATGAAACTCCCAAAGGGAAGGAGACATATATACCAAAACTTGTTGCTAAGATGAATTTCACATATAAACCTCTGAACAAACAATTCAAATTTGGACACACACATGATATTAAATATACATCACATTCTGGAAACTCTTATGGTAATCCAAAGTTCAAATAGAACTTTAAATACTCTTACCCAAGAGGACCCAAAAAGATATGGGTACCTAAGGAGAAAATAATATTTGTTGCAGATGTCCTTAACAGCTCAATTAAGACACCAGTCATGGTACCTGGACTCTGGGTGCTCACGACACATGACGGGAAAAAAGTCTATGTTCCAAAACCTGGAATTTAAATCTAGAGGAGACGTCAAGTTTGGAGGTAATCAGATAGGGAAGATTATTGGTTCGGAACCATTGGAAACGGTAACCTTCCTTCTATCTCTAATATTTTATTAGTAGAAGGATTAGCGTATAACCTGTTGTCCATAAGTCAATTAAGTGACAACAGTTATGACATTATCTTTTATCAAAATTCATGTAGAGCTGTTAGTCAAAAAGATGGAACAATCCTCTTTTCTGGAAGAGAAAGAACAACATCTACAAAATTGATTTTTCAGATCTTAAAACTCAGAATGTAAAATTCCTTTTGTCTGTTAGCGATGAGCAATGGGTTTGGCACAGAAGATTGGGACATGTCAGCTTGAAAAAAATCTCTCAATTAAATAAACTAAATTTAGTCAGAGGACTTCCCAATCTGAAGTACAACTCAGAAGCTCTGTGCGAAGCATGTCAAAAAGGAAAATTTTCAAAACCTTATTTTAAATCAAAAAATGTTGTTTCTTCCTCTAGGCCATTAGAACTACTTCATATTGATCTGTTTGGGCCAGTTAAAACTGCATCCATCAGAGGCAAGAAGTATGGATTGGTCATTGTTGATGACTACAGCAGATGGACATGGGTTAAGTTTTTAAAACACAAGGATGAGTCACATTCTGTGTTCGTTGACTTCTGTAACCAAGTGTAAAACGAAAAAGATTTTAGAATTATAAAAGTCAGAAATGATCATGGAGGAGAATTTGAAAACCATTATTTTGAAAAATATTTTAAAGAAAATGGTATTGTTCATAATTTCTCTTGTCCTAGAACTCCCCAACAAAATGGAGTTGTAGAACGAAAAAATAGAACATAATAAGAAATGGCCAGAACCATGATCAATGAAACAAATATGGCTAAGCACTTTTGGGCAGAAGCTGTGAACACAACATGTTACATTCAGAATAGAATCTCTATAAGACCTATTCTTGAAAAGAATCCCTATGAATTGTGGAAAAACAGAAAACCCAACATTTCTTATTTCCACCCTTTTAGATGTACTTGTTTTATTCTGAATACTAAAGATAATCTGAACAAGTTTGATTCTAAAGCACAAAAGCGTTTTCTGCTTGGATATTCTGAACGCTCAAAAGGCTATAGAGTATACAACACATAAACTCTGATTGTTGAAGAATCAATCAAAGTCAAGTTTGATGATAAGCTTGGCCAGCAACAGCCAAAGCAAATTGATATTTCTATAGGTACAAAAGATCTTCTCTCAAACTCTGAAAAGTCAGAAGCAAAGGAAGACTCAGAAGATCCTCCTCTTGACAATGCTCTGGATAATCTTATAATCTCTGAACAACCCACTCAGAAAATGTTTCCCAGAATCTCTTCAGCTCATAAAGAAGACGTGATTATTGGAAGAAAAGAAGATCCCATCAGAATAAGATCCCCTCTCAGAATCAATGAAGAATCATTGTTTGGATTGGTATCTCTGATTGAACCAACCTCTATTGATGAAGCTCTGGAAGACAATGATTGGATCCTAGCAATGAAAGATGAACTCAATCAATTTTCCAGAAATGATGTATGGGATCTAGTTCCAAGACCCAAAGGATTCAACATTATAGGAATTAAATGGGTTTTCAGAAACAAACTAAATGAGCAAGGAGAGGTGGTCAGAAACAAAGCACGACTGGTTGCACGGGGTTATAGTCAACAAGAAGGAATTGATTATAATGAAACCTTTTCCCTAGTTGCCAGGTTAGAATCTATTAGATTATTAATTTCTTTTGCTGTTCAAAATAACATTTCATTATATCAAATGGATGTTAAAAGTGCATTTTTAAATGGCTATATAGAAGAAGAAGTCTATGTCCATGAACCTCCTGGATTTAATGACTCAAAGTATCCATAACATGTTTTTAAATTAAAAAAAGTCTTTATACGGTTTAAAACAAGCTCCCAGAGCTTGGTATGAACGGTTGAGTAATTTTATTTTAGAAAAAGATTTTACCAGAGGGAAAGTGGACACAACCTTATTAAGAAAGACATTTAAAAATGACATTTTAATTTGTCAAATTTATGTTGATGATATTATTGTTGGAACCTCTAATATCTCTCTTGGAAAAGAATTTGCTGAGACCATGCAGGCAGAATTTGAGATGAGCATGATGGGAGAATTGAAGTTCTTTATGGGAATACAAATTAAACAGACTCCAGGAGGTACTTACATACATCAGACGAAGTATGTTAAAGAACTTCTGAAGAAATTTCAGATGTCAGAAAGCAAAGATGCTAAGACACCAATGCATCCAACATGCATTATGGGAAAGGATGAGGTAAGTATGAAGGTAGATCAGAATCTCTACAGAGGTATGATTGGATCCCTTCTCTATATGACTGCATCTAGACCTGATATATTATTTAGCGTATGTTTATGTGCTAGATTCCAATCAGATCCTAGAGAATCTCACTTAACTGTTGTTAAGAGAATTCTGAGGTATCTGAAAGGTACTACTAATCTAGGTCTGTGTTACAGAAGATCAAAAGATTTCAGACTAGTAGGTTATTGTGATGCTGACTTTGCTGGAGATAGAATTGAAAGAAAGAGCACCTCTGGAAGCTGCCATTTTCTGGGTGACAATCTTATCTCGTGGTACAGCAAGAAGCAAGCAACAATTTCACTTTCAACCATAGAAGTTGAGTATATATCTGCTGTTAGATGTAGCTCTCAGATGATCTAGATGAAAAGTCAGCTAGAAGATTTTAATCTTTATGAAAGTAAGATTCCTATCTTCTGTGACAATACCTCTGCAATTTGTCTTTCTAAAAATCCCATTTTGCATTCTAAAGCAAAACACATAAAAATTAAATATCATTTTATAAGGGACTACATTCAGAAAGGAATTTTAAATTTAAACTTTGTAAAAATAGACCATCAATGGGCTGATATTTTTACCAAACCCCTTTCAAAAGATAGATTTAAATTCATTTTGAAAAATATTTGTATGGAATTATGTCCTGAATAAAATTGTATTTATCTTCTGTCTTTGCCTTCAGAATATTCTGAAATGAATATTCTGATTAACAACTCTTCAGAACTTAGAAGAGAAGTTACATCAGAAGCTATATATAATGTTCTGAAATGTTCTAATGTTTCATTACAAGTATAGTTCAGCAGTTCATTATATCAAACAGTTGTCCCATGCAACCTTCGGGAGATGAACACATGGTGTGTTTCTGAAAGGTCACACATGCTAAGCTATTGACGCCGTTCCTAGGTAACTGTTATGATTTGCTCAAATCTCACGCTTTCCCCTCAATTTTCATTATAATTAAATGCTAGTAATAATTAGATTCTTTTTAATTAATTAAAAAAAAAAACTCTTTTTACAGTTTTATTTTTTAAAACATATTTCTCAAAAAATTTCATATAAATACCTTTCTAAAACCCCTTTCTCACTTTTTACCTTCTCTTTTAAAATTCAACCGTCTCTGTGTATTTTTCTCTGCAACCCATTTTCTTCTCTCAACCTAAGTTCTCATATGGCTTCCTCCTCTACTCATTCCGGAAACACCCAATCTGAACAGAAGTACAAACTTGGTTGGACCTGCTGAAGGAAGACTGCACCAAAAATGTGAACCCAGCAGCAACAGATCTTCTGTGGGAAACATTCAGAAGAACCTTAAATGATGATTCACTGAAGTTGCAAGACTTATGTTATTCTCAGGTGCTTGAGAACTTCTCCAAACATCCGCATGCCTTCCAGTCAGAAGCTGCTGATATTTAGGACAAGAAGTCTACTCTGATGATTGCTAATGCTCCTGCTTATCAAATGGACATTTCAGAAGATGAATCTGAAGATGCCTCTAAAGATTCAAATCCTCTGGCAATTGTTCTGTTTAATCAACCTTCTGCTAAAGTTGCACCTGAACTTGTGCCAACTCAGATGGTTGATCTGGGCACTCTTCTTTCAACATTTGTTTGTTCTGACTCAACGGTTTTTACTCCAAAGGCTGTATCTGCTGAAGCTTCTTCATCCTCTGCTCCTACTTCACTTGTTTTGGATACTCTAAATGAGCTTAAGAGGGAAAATGAAGCTATTCATAAGCGCTTGGACAAGCAAGATGAGACTAACAAAGAAATCAGAAACTGGATGATGAAACAAGAGGAATTTGCATCTGAGATCAAGAATCTTCTTATGGCTCTTGTTTCTAAAAAACCTTAGTGTCATTCTGTTTCTTGTTTTTGTTTGTTGTTTCGTACCTCTGATTTTTTTATTAAAACCTTTACGCTCTTCAATTATTTTTATATACTTTTTGATTATGCCAAAAAGGGGGAGAAAATGAGTATTTTGATCTAATCTCTGATTAACAGTTATGGGACTAAGTCTCAAACATTACTAACAAAATACAAATATTTCTTTCTATGTTTAAAAGATTTTTGCAGGTATCACTAAACTCTGGAAGTTTAATTCAACTGAACATTATCTTCAAAAGACTTGCTGAAGAAATCCTAGAAGAAAAAATCTCAAAGCTCTGATGAAAATTCTCAGGAAGTTTTTCTTATAGAAATATTTATTTCAGGGGGAGATTCTTATCTCTTATTCATTTTTTATTTCAACACCTGAATACTTTTCTCATCATCAAAAAGGGGGAGATTGTTAGAACAAGATTGGTTCTGATCATATCTCAGAGTTTTGATAATAACAATAAAATATATTTTATATAAATGATACTCTGATGAGCATATTTATTTGTTTCAGATAATGTTCTGACTGAAGTATTTTCCTAGATGAAAATTATTTTGACGTGCTGAGTTGAAAATAAATGAAGAAATTCTTTGATGAAAGAACTATTTGTTTTAGCACAAGTTTTGATGCTGACTCTGATAAGAAACTATTTTATGCATCTTCTAAAGCTTAGCAAGTTTCCATGTGAACTATGTTCAGAAGAATTCTGCAAGCAAGCGCTGATAAGAAGATTTGCAAGCATATTCAGAAGCAAGACGTGAAGCTAGTTCTGAAAGAATAAAGAAGCTAACAAGTCTTGTCAAGTTTCAGGAAACATGCTCTGACAAGTGCCGTTTGCTCTTTAATGCAAAGACGGCTACATGCACTCAAGTGTCTATGCTAGTTCATTGGAAAAATCAATACTACAAGCAAACACGTAAACATTAATTGCTCTCCACTTTTGAAGGCAACAACGGTCGTTTTCTTTATGCTATAAATAGAAGATAATTTATTGCAAGACAACAACCCAACTACGTGAAAATATTCTGCTGCTCACAAATTATTTTACAAACACTTTGTACAAAACTAATCTTAGTGAAAAATCACAGTTTGTGATATAGCTTTCTAAGAAGCAATTTGTTTCACTATATGTAAAGATTTAATTCTTGTATTTGTTCCTTGAGAGACAAAGCTTGGTCAGATTTCTCAAGAAGGCTTGGACTAGTTTGAGTCTTAGTGTTGTTAGTCACTTGTAAGTTTACTTGTGCTTTGAATTGTTAGTAAAAATAGTTTGGTTGTGTGATTGTAATCTATTTGATTATAGTGAATTAAGTCCTTGTTGAGAAAGGCGAAATCACCTTGACGGGTGGACTGGAGTAGTTTGAGTTCAAACGAACCAGGATAAAAATAACTGTGTCTTTCCATTATTGTTGAGCCTTTAAGAAAAAGAAAAATATAAACTTATTCAACCCCCCCCCCCCCCCCCTTCTAAGTGTTTTCTCACCCTTCAGACATATGCATTTGAATATGATTGCTATTCACAAATATTTTGCATAAGAAATAGAAAGACAATTGCTTATAATTTAAGGAACAGGGGCAAATACTAAAAAACCATGTCAATCCCGACAGTTACTCCTTCCAGTAGGTACAGGGGCAGAGACAACTTTGAAATGAAGTCACCTTTACATGCACCCCTATGACATCTACGCTCCCCATAGATTAGAGACAACTAAAAGCTTTGACATCGGCTTCCCCAAACAGGAGCTACTTTCCCCAGCAAAGTTCCTTCAGAGAGCCGACATCTATATTCCACAGCCGAATTTTATAATCGCGAGCGATTCATAAAGTTTTCTCCCGAGCAGAGTTTATTTCTCTGAATACAGAAGCTCAATCCCCAACATAGTTTATTTCTCTAGCTACAAAATTTCATCCCCCGACGGAGTTTATTTCCCCTAATTTGAAAATATTCCCGCAAAGCATCTCCTCTCGCAAATAGATCTATTCCCCTACAGAGTTATTCTCAAGCAGAGTCTCTCCCCGGAAGAATATTCACAAGCAGAAAGGAGTAAATCCACAGCATAATCATCTCCATTCACCATCCCCAACCGAAATGAAGAACTCGACTCCTCAATACTCTTCAATAACAGTCCGAGATTTATTTTCCCCGACTAAGAAATACCGCAATAGCATCCCATATTCATACATCATGGCATGCACATACATGTTGCATACAATACAATCTCATTTATTTTGAGAACATCATCACAATGCATTTTGCCCCTGTTCAATCTTCTTAAACCTGAGGATGTAGATTGGCTTGTCTGCCTTTCGTGATCCGAAGGTGGAAGATGATTGAACACTAGAGTGCCCAGAAATTTGCACTCGCATGCGGTGATATCTGTCTTGCGATATTAGGAATGGGCTTATAGATACCATTTGGAGATTGATGAAGGAAGATGGGCTTAAAGATGCCATCCGAAGAAGTGTCGATCACATAAGAGATTCCTTAGCGAGAGCTTGTATACCTGTTGTTGAGGAGGATTCCGCTAGGGAATGCTGGTCTCTGTCTTGAGAGAAAGTCAAATTTTAGGAGCTTCGGTCGTCCGTTATTCTACTGGGGAATAGTCTCTTGGTCGAAGAGGTGGAGGTGAACTATTATCTGGTTGTGATCCAGGCTTCATAGTGATAAGATCGACTGCTATCTGGTCGTAATCCAGGCTTTACAGTGATCTACTGGGGATATGAGATTAAACTTGCTATCTGATTGTGATCCGGGATTCGCGATTTCTCAATTCTTATCTGGTCGTAATCCAGGCTTCAGAATGAATTAAGTTGTTATCCGGTTGCATCCGGGCTTCAACTTGACTTTAGGGCATACTAATATTCGGTCGACTCCGGGCTTCTTAGTAATTGTCCAAGTAAAACTGCTATTTGGTCGAAATCCAAGCTTCACAGTGTCTTGTATCGCTACCTGGTCGTAATCCAGGATTCACGATGTAATATACCATTATCTGGTCGAATCCAGGCTTCATGGTGTTCGGGGAAAACAAGGTATTATCCGGTCGAATCCGGGCTTCATAACTTGAATTAAAGATATACTACTATCTGGTCGTAATCCAGGCTTCGTAGTATTCTTGGCTGTTATCTGGTCATAATCCAGGCTTCATAGTGTCTTCTACCATTATTTGGTCGAGTCCAGGCTTCATGGCGTCTTGTATTGCTATCTGGTCGTAATCCAGGCTTCACAATAACTTTGTTAAGCGACTATCCGGTCGACTCCGGGCTTCACGACTTGTGTTTATGATATACCATTATCTGGTCGTAATCCAGGCTTCATGGTATCTTTGTATTGCTATCTGGTCATAATCCAGGCTCCATGGTATCTTTGTATTGCTATCTGGTCATAATCCAGGCTTCACAATAACTTGCTGGGGATTAAGCTATTATCCGGTTGAATCCGGGCTTCGTAGCTTGAATCTGAGATAAGCCACTATCTGGTTGTAATCCAGGCTTCGAGGTATTCTGATATTGCTATCCGGTTGTTCTCCGGGCTTCATAATATGATGGAGAGATCAAGATACTATCTGGTCGTGCCCGGGCTTCATAACTTGAACTTTGTGAGAATTTGATTGTATCTTTTCCTGAAAGGTAAATGGTTAGTCATATGTAATGTCATGATGCATGACATGTATTGAGCAATGATGTTCTCAAAATAAATGAGACTGTGTTATATGATGCGTATGCGCATGTCATGATGTATGCAATGTATTGTGATGTTTTCTAGCTGGGAAAATAAATCCCGGACTGCTGTTGGAGGAGCTTCACTCGCTGAGGATAACGACCTAAGATGATTTGAGAATACATTGACAGGAGAATAATTCTGCGGGAGAATAAACTGGCGAAAGAATGACTCTGTGGGGAAGAGAGATTCTGTCAGGAGATCTGCTGAGTTGGAGAAATAATCTCGGCTGTAGATGAATTACCGTTGTTGGTAATGATGAACTTTGTTGGGGATAAAATTTTTGTTTGTGGAAGAAATAAACTCCACTGGGGATGGTCTCCCACTGTTGGTGATAGATGAACTCTGCTTGGGGAGAACTAACACCACTGTATTTGGATACCTTTTAACTCCGCGGGGAGTGTATGTATCTTTCAGTCTTATTCTTCAGCTGGGTCTATCCCTGCACCTGGTGGATAGAGCAACTATAAGGTTTGGACATTTCTTGTTTTCCCCTGTTCCTGAAATTACCGGTAATCGTCTTTTGTTTCGCATGTACATATTGAGCAGCAGTTATTGTCAAATGCATATATCAAAAATGAATCATTGGACGTTCTTGCAAAATAAAACAGGAAAAGAAAAACAATTTTGAAATTTATTGTAAAAATGAATTGTATTGATTTTGAAGTTGGCCTGTAATAGGCGTTTTTGTACAAGAGGCTGACATCCTAGTAAGAGAACACCGCCGAAATGATAGAATTTATACAATTTGTGAAAAACAAAGAAAAAAGCTATGTGAACAATCCCACTGAGTTCCAACTCTGCTATTGCCTTTATGTCTTTGAGCATCTCATCACTTTGCTACTCGATTGAAGGTGAGTCGAATTGATCGGTGTCGTCCGAGCTTGATAATCGATATTGAAGTCTGGTTGCAAGATGATCCAATGAGACATAGTGTTACGCTCCAATCCCTAATTTTTCCCTGGACCGCCCTTTCGGGTTTTCAATCCACCGGGATACCCGTTTTTGCCCAAGCCGCCTTTTCAGGTTTTCGACTTGTCGGGTGTACATATTTTTCATTTTCATCCCTTAATTTTGCCCGAACCCTTTTGGTTCGTCGGGAAGCCCTTATTTTTGCCTAGGCCAGTCGACCTAGCGGGTCTTTGATTATGCGTAGTATTTCTTCACTATGTCTGCATTGACGGGGTGAGGAAGGTCATCACCATCCATGGTGGTTAGAATCATAGCTCCTCCTGAGAAAATATTCTTAACCACAAATGGCCCTTCGTACGTGGGGGTCCATTTGCCCCTGGGATCACCTTGCGGTAGTATGATGCGTTTGATCATTAGATCCCCGACTTGATACTCTTGTCGTCTGACTTTCTTGTTAAACGCCTTGATCATTCGCTTTTGGTACGTCTGACCATGACAAATAGTAGTAAGTCTCTTCTTGTCGATTAAATTCAGCTGATCAAGCCGGGTCTGGATCCAGTCGTCTTTGTTCAAACCTGCGTCCTTCATAATTCGAAGAGAGGGTATCTGGACTTCAATGCGTAAGACTGCCTCCATGCCATACACCAAAGAGTAAGGTGTTGCCCCTGTTGACATCCGCGCTGAGGTACGGTACCCATGAAGAGCGAATGGTAACATCTTGTGCCAGTCTTTGTATGTCACCATCATCTTCTGCACAATCTTCTTGATGTTCTTATTAGCCGCTTCAACAACCCCATTCATCTTTGGCCGATAAGGAGAAGAGTTATGATGTTGTATCTTGAACTGTTTGCAGAGCTCGATGATCATTGTGTTGTTGAGATTTGTACCATTGTGCGTAATGATCCTCTCTGGTACGCTGTATCGACAAATCAGATTGTGTCGGATGAACCGCGCCACGACGTTCTTGGTCACTGTAGCAAAAGAAGCTGCCTCAACCCACTTTGTAAAATAATCAATTGCTACCAGAATGAAACGATGTCCGTTGGACGTAGTAGGTCTAATCTCGCCGATCATATTGATGCCCCACATTGCAAAAGGCCAAGGTGTTGTCAAAACATTCAGAGGAACTGGAGGTACATGTACCTTATAGGCATATACTTGCCACTTATGACAGGTCCGAGAATACTGATAACAATCAGCTTCTATAGTAGACCAATAATATCCAGCCCGTAGGATTTTCTTCGCCATAGTATGTCCATTGGAGTGAGTTCCGAAGGTACCTTCATGTAACTCTGCCATAATCCTTTCTGACTCGTTCTTGTCCACACACCGCAGTAAGGTTGAGTCATGGTTACGCTTGTAAAGGATACCATTACTGATGAAGAACTTCGCCGCGAACCTCCTCAGAAACTTTTTATCATTAACAGATGCACCCTTGGGGTACTCTTGATCCTCAAGATACCTCTTTACCTCGTGAAACCAGGGTTTATCTGCTACCTCTTCAGTCTCGATGTCACAACAATGCGCGGGTTTATCCAAACTTTCAATGGTAATCCGAGGAGCTTCATTATCCCACTTGACCTTGAACATAGAAGACATAGTAGCTAGCGCGTACGCTAGCTGGTTCTCCTCTCTGGGGAAATGTTCAAAGGTTACCTCCTCGAAGTGCGGAAGCAATGTCAATACATACTCTTTGTAAGGAATAAGGTTTGGATGTTTCGTATCCCACTCGCCTTTGATCTGACTGATCACTAGAGTAGAATCTCCGAATACACTCAAGAACTTAATCCTTAGGTCAATAGCAGCTCGAAGACCCATGATGCATGCTTCATACTTCGCCATATTGTCGGTGCAGTTAAAACATAGTCGGGTAGTGAATGGAGTATGACAGCCTTCAGGAGATATGATCACGACGCCAATGCCGTTACCCAACGCATTTGAGGCTCCGTCAAAATACATAGACCATCGAGATCCTTCCTCAGGTCCTTCATCCGGTCCAGGTTCTTCACAGTCGGTCACCAACATGATGTTCTCATCTGGGAACTCAAAATTCATAGACTGGTAATCATCCACGGCCTGATGCGCCAAATGATCTGCCAACACGCTTCCCTTGATTGATTTTTGGTTGTGTATTGGATGTCATACTCAGTTAAGATCATCTTCCATCTTGCTATTCATCCGGACAAGGCAGGATTTTCGAAGATATACTTGATTGGATCCATCTTTGATATCAATAAGGTGGTGTGAGTCAGCATATACTGTCTCAGCCGGCGAGCAGCCCATGCCAAAGCGCAACAAGTTTTCTCAAGCAACGAGTATCGGGTCTCGCAGTCGGTAAACTGTTTGCTAAGGTAGTAAATAGCATGCTCTTTTCGGCCAGACTCGTCATGATGCCCCAGCACGCACCCCATTGAGTTTTACAACACTGTCAAGTATAAGATTAAAGGTCTTCCTTCAACTGGAGGTATCAAAATTGGTGGTTCTTGAAGATATTCTTTGATCTTTTCGAAAGCGGTTTGACATTCATCATTCCACTTTACCACTTGATCTTTCTTCAGCAGCTTGAAGATCGGCTCACAAGTAGCAGTCAGATGTGAAATGAATCGGGCAATGTAATTCAGACGTCCCAAAAAGCCTCTAACTTCCTTTTCTGTGCGGGGAGCTGGCATCTCCTGTATAGCCTTCACCTTTGCAGGATCCACTTGAATACCTTTATCACTAACAACGAAACCCAACAGCTTACCAGACCTCACCCCGAAGGTGCACTTGTTCGAGTTTAACCTCAGCTTGTACATCTTCAACCTGTCAAATAACTTCTAAAGATGGTCAAGGTGTTCTTCCTCAGTCTGGGACCTTGCAATTATGTCGTCAACGTAAACCTCAATCTCATGGTGAATCATGTCGTGGAACAAAGCGACCATGGGGCGCTGATAAGTTGCCCCAGCATTCTTCAACCCGAAAGGCATCACCTTGTAACAGAAGGTACCCCACTGCGTAACGAAAGTTGTCTTCTCCATATCCTCGGGAGCCATTTTAATCTGATTGTAACCAGAAAAACCATCCATAAAGGAGAAGGCCTTATGTTGTGCGGTGTTGTCGACCATAACATCGATATGAGGCAGAGGGAAATCATCTTTGGGGCTCGCCCTGTTCAGATCTCTATAGTCTACACACATATGTACCTTACCATCCTTCTTCGGAACTGGCACCACGTTGGCAACCCACTGTGGGTAAGAAGTAACAGCTATAAATCCGGCGTCAAACTGTTTCATGACCTCAGCTTTGATCTTCTCAGACATCACAATGCGCATACGGCGGACCTTCTGCTTTACCGGAGGACAGTCTTCTTTGGTTGGCAAGCGGTGAACCACAATATCAGTGTCTAGACCAGTCATATCTTTGTAAGACCATGCGAAGATCTCAACATAGTCGCATAGCATTTGTATCAACCGTTGCTTGACACTAAGCTCCAGATTCGCACCTATCTTGACCTCTTTCTTGTCTTCCTCCGTACCCAAATTTACTGATTCCACTGGCTCTTCATGAGACTGTATGGCCCTCTCTTCCTGTAGCATCAATCTAGCAAGATCTCCCAGAACCTCACAATCATCCTCACCTTTGTCTTCGGCTTGGTTGATCAGATTCTCGAAGTCATAACTGACAGTAGCAGAGTCGTTATCAATGGGATCCAGAGTGGATGTGGATCTGCATTATGATATGTGAGTGTGTGCAAGATAATAGTTGTATTGATAAAGTGCAAGATAGAAAAGAAAAACAAGGAGCACAAAATTTGTAATGCAAGAACGTCAAATGCTTTATTGATGATATATGAAAATGACAAATAATAAGCCCTCACAAACAAAGCCAAGGTGCCTCAGGCAAGGCACCGGGCTGTAAAGTTTCAAATTGTCTGTTATAAATCTCAAAACAAAAGTCTATTACTGTGTAATAAAAGAAACGGGTACGAAGTCCTTCACCGTCCAGTTGTTCAAGCCACCGTTGGCAGTCGGGTAAATCCAGCTTTCGATATCTGACTCTTCTTCGTCATCTTCAACCGTATTCACTCCCGGATTTCTGATGCACATAGGAGGTCTTCCAATCCGCACGCGCCGAGCATCCCTTTGAGCCTCTGCAGTAAAGCCCAAACCAAACTTGTCAGTTTTGTGTGTGAAGTCAGGGAGCTGACCCTAATTTGCACACCCACCTTGATTAATAACAGCCCTGGCATCCTTGAGGGAAGCCATCTTCATCGTAGGTTTGTCAGCAGCAACTTCAGTTGACGCCAAAGTCTGGGGAACCTCTTCAAAGTTCTGACACGGGATTTCAATGAACTCTCCATCCATCTCCACATACCGGAAGGATTTAATATGACTCACCATGAACTCCTCTTCACCTTGTACCATAACAATCTTCTCTTTTACTGGATATTTCAGCTTTTGATGGAGCGTAGAAGTCACTGCCCCATCCTTATGAATCCAAGGGCGACCCAACAAGCAAGAATAAGATGGTCGGATATCCATCACATAGAAAGTAGATGCAAAAGTCTGAGAGCCAAATTTAACAGGGACGTCCACCTCCCCGTGCACCATCCTTTTTGACCCATCGAAAGCCCTAACCACAATATTACTTGGTTTCAGAGTCAAACCTTCATAGTCCAGACGGTCTAATGCCTTCTTTGGTAAAACATTTAATGAGGACCCAGTGTCCACCAGCACGTGAGCCAGAGTGGTGCCCCTGCACTCGATCGAGACGTGCAGAGCATCATTGTGATTTCTTCCTTTAGCAGTCAGATCTGCGTCTGAGAAACCCAAACCATTGTCGGCGGTCAAACTAGCTACACAATCTTTGAATTGATCAATAGAGGTTTCCTGCGGCACATGCGCAGTCTTGAGGAAAGCAATTAAAGCCTTTGCACGGGCTTCCGAGCACAATAACAAGGATAACATGGAGATTTTTGACGGGGTCTGCCCCAGCTGCTCGACTACGTTGTAGTCGCTTTTCTTGATAATCTTCAGAATTTCCTCTATCTCCTTCTTAGAGGCTTCTACAACAATCTTCTTAGGTGCCTCCGTCCGGGCAGGCTCACCTGTAACTTCTTTTCCCCGAGTGTCAGATGACTCAGCGATAGGAGTGATAACTGGAGTAAGAATTGGAGCAGTAGCTGATGTATTGGTAGGTGGAATAACAACAGGTTTTTGAACAGTCGGAGGGGAAATCTCGGGAGAAAAGATTCTTCCACTTCTGGTGACCTTGCTAGCCCCGACAATATTGCTGATATCAGCATCAGCTTCTTCACCTTTAAAGTCTTGTTTAATTCCATGGTAATACACATCAGCACCATAGTGCCATGGGACAACCTTGTCTGAAGTGTAAGGGATGGGACCAGGAATAGTAATGATCAATAGAGCGATTCTTGGAACAGATGTAATCCTAACAGGCGTTCTCGAGGAAGCCTTGGAAGGATTGAAGGAAATGGTTATGATGGCAACATCTTCAACTGGAATCAATAGAGTCAAAGTCTTCTCAAACAAGATCTCTTTGTTATCCATCAGGTGTTGAACACCTGATTTCAATAAATGGCAACCAGCAGGTAGAATTGAACATAGGTGGCAACCTTCACCACAACCCAGAAATAAACCGGCCAGCAAAAGATTCTTCTTCACTGTCATCAAAGTAGTAGAGATGTCTTCCACAGAGGTCACAAACAAATCATCGTCCACGGCATTTACTCCATGACCATGCTTGGCCATCAGAGCAGTTATGACATTGGGTTTCTCTGGAGCGTCAAACTCAATCTCTTTTGCTTCAATCAAATCTTGCACTTTATTCCTCAAAGCCCAGCAGTTATTTGTATCATGACCCGGGTTATCTGAGTGATAGGCACAGCGGGCGTTTGGATTATATAGCGGAGATATGGTGCTGGGATTCTTCGGAGCTTCCCTCAGAGTTGCTAGATTGGTCTTCAACAATTGCGGTAGAATCAACAATTTCTATTCTTTGCTGATTGTTGCGTTGTGGGGAAATAGTGGGTCTTGATATTACTACCGCATTCACCGCTTGACGGCGTTCAGGTTGGTTTTGGCTCCTCGAGCTGTAGACTGCACTAGCTTCTTTCTTACCAGCAAAAGGTTTCTTTATTATACTGGATGACGCATCCTTCTGTATCTTACCACTTCTGATACCAGCTTCTACCCTTTCCCCAGTCATAATCAATTCAGTAAACCCAGATGACGAACTACCAATCAGATGATTGAAAAATGGACCAGACAACGTCCCAAGAAACATATCAACCAACTCCCTGTCAAACATAGGGGGTTGGACTCTTCCAGCCAGATCTCTCCACTTCTGAGCATAGTCCTTAAAACCTTCGCTTGCACCCATAGACATACCCTAAAGCTGAGTACGAGTGGGAGTAAGGTCGGCATTATACTGGTACTTCTTGTAGAAAGCAGCAGCAAGGTCCTCCCAGTTGCGGACATTAACTCCTTACAATTGATAAAACCATTCAAGCTGAGTTCCTGACAGACTGTCTTGAAAGAAGTGTACCCACAGATTCCTATCAGCAGTGTAAGGTTAAATTTTTCTGACGTACGAGCGGAGATGGAGTTTTGGACATGATACTCCATCGTACTTAGCAAAAACCGGAGCTTTGAACTTGTGAGGGATCACCACCCCTGATGCTAATCCCAAATCTCTGAAATCCAACCCAGGAACCTTCTGAATCTCCATAGCACTTAGACGGTCCTCAAGTTGTTTGTACCTATCCTCAGCAGGAGGGTACTGTTCCTCATCAAAGTCAGTGTCATTATCAGAGACCACTGGGCTAGGAACTTTTTCTTCTTCTTGATTCTCTCCTCCTTTGGATGAATGAGACAGATCAGCTTCCTCTCGCAACCTATTCCCAAGTCTGTGACCCATATTCAGAAGAACCACCTTCTTCTTCTTCTTATTTTCCTTCTTCAGGATGAGAGTCTTCAAATCTGCTTGCCCTTTAGCCAGGTTCAAGAACATCTCCTGGAATTGAGCATTTTGAGCCTGAAGAGCTTTGATGGCTTGATCGGTAGGCATTTCAGAATACATTTTGTGCTGAAATAAACAGCGAAGAAGATGAGAAACCTGTAATGGTACCTGTGATGAGGTGCATGATAATGGAATGCGTATGAAATGATTTCAAAGACTTTGGGAGATTTAAATTTGCAAAACAAAAATAAAACACACTTTATTAGATTAACTTGTAAAAATGTTTAACAATGCCTTTAAGGCGTTACAAAAGAAATAACTGAAAAGCAAATCTAAACTAGAAACAATAAAATACATCAGAGATCCCATGGTCGTTTCCCCTTCGTGCTGACATAGTCATTGATTTTCCTTTCATTCTCAAGTTTCCTCGTGAGCTTTAAGATCTTCCTCTCTTGCTCATGATACTTCTCTCGGTAGGTATCCCTTTCTTCCCTCAACTGAATCCAAGATCTCTTCAATGCCCCAAGATCAGTAGGCATGTATGGATAAAGGACTGTATAAGGAACACCTTCTTCATTAGTATGCTCCACAATCACTGGCAGCACAGCTTCATAGGGCATCCCAAGCTTCTGGGCACGAGCTCGGACCCACTGGAGATAAGGTTGCATAGGGAGAGAAGTCTTTGGTCCTAGCTCATGAGGGTCAGACCTGTTCACCATGCCCCAAGCTCGTATGAACCTTCGGCGATGCTCATTAGTGTCTTCCTTGTAGTCAAAGGCAATATCCTCAAGAAGCAACTCATGGGGACCGTCTCGTCGAGTGCGACCAAACTATCGTAAAGCCAAACAAGGACTGTAGGTTATTCCCCCTCTTATTCCAAGAAATGGGACATTAGGGTATCCCCACATCGATCAATGACAGCAACCTTTTCCATATCTTTAGAACTCCAAAGAATGTCCGTATGTGCAAGGGACATTATCCTGTAGGACCAACCTAAACCTTCCTCATTCTTCAATACGGACTTGGGGAGGTGCGAAATAAACCACCTCGCCAGCAGCGGCATACAACACATGAGGGTCCCTCTTCTTTGCACAGTACGAGTATAGAGGGCATGTAGGATATCACCAAGAAGAGTAGGCACAGGATTGCGGGATAGGAAGATCTTAACCGCATTCACATTTATGAAGGAATCTGGATTCGGGAAAAGAACCAAGCCGTAGATGAGGAGAGCCAAGATGTCTTCAAAAGCCTGAAAATCCAAGTTATCCCAGAACTGTTGAGCTTGATCAATCAAAAACTTAGCCAAGAAACCTTTAACCCTGCTCCGTGTCTCCCAGTTGGATACTACATCAGCCCTTTTTAGATGTAAGGCTGAAGCAATGTCCTCAAGTCTAGGAGTCTCTTCCAAACCTGTTAAGGGTGTCTGCTCGAGGATGGATATGCCCAGTAAATAAGAAAACTCCTCCAAAGTGGGAACTAGCTGATAATCCGGGAAAGTGAAGCAATGATGCACCAGATCGAAGAACTGGAAAAGCACACTCATCATTTGCTCATCAAACTTTGAGGTAACCAATCCCAGAAGCTGACCTTGTCTCCTAATGAATGATGAAGTATCAGAAATCTTCAAGGCTAAATCTTTGAGTTGAGCAGGTATTTGCACAAAGTTAACTCGGATGGTGTTTCTGCGCATGGAAGCTATAATCTGCAAAATAGAACAAAGATAAATCCCCTCGGTCTTTGAAATGGTTAGTGCAATGAAATATGCATGCTATATTATGATGCATGATGTCATGGTAAAGTACACAACAGGTATAGCAGATAACAGACATGGTAAAGGCAAACAAGTCACACAAGAGCCCTTAAGTTTCAGGCTTGCATGGCGTCTAGGTACTACCCTCTTGAAGTTCAGTTGGTTCAACCTGTCCTAATAATAGTAATCGGGTTCTAGAGGTTCTCAATATCACTGACCATCCTCCATCAGTCATGGTTTCAGCTCACACAATCTTTTCTTGCAGCCGGAACTATCTCGAGAGTATGGACTCAATGAGTGTAGTATCGAGTATCAACCAGTTCTCAGCTCTATACTGAGGCCAGCTATCTCACTACTTCCTATGGCCAAGTTGGTCAATTATAGGTTCTAAGGTCAGTTGATGCTTAACGACACACATAGCAGCCCCATATTCCCCTCGTTTCTCCACAAGGGATACCGGTACCAACCAATGTGCCACATCAATGTAGCTACTACTTCAACCGTATCGATCTACACCGTACAGTTCCCTCATAGTTTATTGCTACTTACCTAAAAGGTATCCCCCAGATCCGGGTTAGGATCTATAGTAACTCCAATACAAAGCCCACAAAAATAAAGCAAACAAATCAAACAATAGAAGCAATATGATAAACTAATCCTAAGGTATACCCCACTTATTACTCCCCAGCAGAGTCGCCAGTTCTGTTATACGGTGGCAGAACCGACTGTTTTGGAAATGCTGGTTTGCGTTTTGCGTTTTTTGTTCACAAAATGTCGCGGTAAGCAAGAGTCGCCATCGACTTTTATTTTATCCAACAAGGAAAGGAAAAAAGCACAGAAAATTCCTTTTTCGAGATTTTGAGTACGGGGGGTAGATTATAGAAAGGGAAGGTATTAGCACCCTTTCTATCCGTGGTTTTCCACGGGCTCTTAGGTACTTGCTTATCATTTTTAAAAATTGCTTCTGTGTTTGTGTGATTTGAAAAGTTTTTGTTTTACTTCGATTTAACTCTTGCTTCTGTCTTCAAGAGTGTTACGAATTCGTTTTGAAAACTTTGTTTTGAGAGGAGTGTAAGTGTGAAAAAAAGTTTGTTTGTTTTGAGCAAGTACCTACTAGCATCTACCTACTCGAAAAAAGAATCGTTCTATGTTTGTTTCCTTTAGATAACGCTATCCTACTATTAGTGAGTAGGTAGCACCATCGTTGGAGTTTTAAGGGTCAATTTGAAAGGGAAGTACGATCACTAAAGCAATGTTAGGACGTCTTAGTAATAACTCTAATGTCTTAAGATCAATATTCGACGCAACTATTCTGAGGCAACCTTTCTGAGGCAACTTTGATCTTTTGAGACAGAAGGGCGATCACTAAAATACCCTATACTTAATGACCGTTTACCGAAAGCAACTGAAGTGAGAGTATACCCTAGGAGTGCGCATGTGCGAGTGATTCAGTTTCAAGTTAATTATCTTTGCACATTTAGGGTTTGCTAACCGTTTTAAAGTTTACATACATTCTTGTCATGCATCCATGTTATTCATACATCTAACAGTTTAATGTTTGTGGAATTTATAGTGCGGAAAGTAAAGCTACGCTATTAAAAGGCTTCGGGTATTAATTACATAGCCAAAAATAACCCGTAAAACAAAACGATAAATGAACGAAAAAAGTCCTAATTAATCTATTACAACTTGTGAGCAATTGCATCAATATGGTAAAAAAAAAAGCGCGCGATGAATTAAGAACGAGAGAGAACTAGGGTTTTGACCCCGTCTAACCTAATCGAAAGAAACAATTATTTTTGTTGTTTTTAATTATTTAAGAAAAAAGAATAAGGTTTTTAAATTAAATACAAAATTAATTAGTAATTAAATCAATTAAAGAAAATAATTTACATGACCTATTTTTGTATTTTGTTATTTTTTAAGAAAAAGAAAATAGAATTAAATTAAACTAAACCCTAATTTTCTAATTGTTTTTAATTTATTTACAAAAGAATTAAAAGTTACCCTAAAATTAAAAAAACTAATTAAATTAAATTTTGTATAAAAAAATAAATTCTAAGTCTAATTGGATGAAAATGTTATTTTTATGATTTTTTGATAAAAAGAAAAATTAATTTGTGTTAGTAAAGATAATTAAATAAGTTAAATAAAAGAAAATATAAATGAAAAGAAGAAGAAAGTGGGCCTGAGAAAGTAATTGGGGGGGGGGGCGTGAATAGAAAATCTGGGCCCAAAAGAAAGTGGCCCACATTGACTCCCATATTCCCATGTTGTGCATTGACTGGGCTGTATGATGGTCACCATATGATAGCCTTTAGATCTGGCCTCCCGGACACCTGGCTGGTTGGATGATGATGGACCATGGTGGTCATCCCACCTATGCACGCGCCTGATTATGGAAAGAAAAAATATGTGAAATAATAGGGGGACCTGGGATTCGAACCCAGGTCCTGAAGCCTTTCCCACTCACCTTGCAACCAACTGAGCTGCGTGCGTTAGTTGTATACAACATAAACAATAATCATTATATTAAAAACAAGTGAAATAAAGAAAATTTGCACGAAAATTCAAATGGACGAGTAGGGTGATGCCACGCCATCATCCCTGTCCTCTCTCCGTGGCTAAAAGGTTTGAAGATCTTTACCTACGGACAAACGTCCGTCACTATAAACCCTGCACACTATTAAATCAAGTACATGCACGATAAACATAATCCAATGCCATGAATCAACTCGTCTTGGCTTGCTGAACATGATGGTGCCCTTCTTGGGGCCCAATTTTACCTGTACCAAAAGATCCTAAAATGAAGCATAAAACCCTAATAATGGCAAATCTTGATATAGTCCATAAAAATGCAATTGAATGTTATAGATAGTTTACAAATGTTCCAAGGATCAAGAATATACAAGTATTTCAAACTATAGATGCCAAAATCATGCAATTCAATTTCAATAAGAAGCCATTGTCGTGGCTGACTTACAGTGAGTTCTAGCGCTGGAAACTCCTTGTTCTTGATTGCTATAGCTTGCTTGTGATACCAGGAAGTGAATGAGATGGCCAGGGAGCCTTGTAATCACCTGGAAGTAGCAAAATAGATTACCACTTTTCTTTGATTTTTCCAAGTTTGCTCTGCCTTCTCACGCCTCCAAAACCTTGTGTTTTAGGTCTGCAAATGTTCACTATATACTGAGGAATCAATTAGGGTTGCAAAAGCATTCGCAATCTTTATCCATTATGGCTTTTGATCTTGATTTGATTCACTTGAAAATCATTCTAAAAATAGGCCAAAACCAATCTTTTTGTGCCCACCTATGCATTGCACGAATTCAATCACTTGCTAGCTGAATATAGGACCTGAAACATGCACAAGATTTTGAGATTTCAATGATTTGGATTTTTCATGATTTGTTTTGATTTAAATTGATTTAATTGTAATAAAAAATCAAAATAAATAGAAAAAATAGGATAAAGACAAATGGGAAGAGCTAGGGCTCGTGGACTATGCTACCAACTCAAAACAAATGCAAAAAGTTAGGCCCATTTAGCAAAAATTGTAATTTGAGGCACTTTTGACTTTTGGCAATTTTGCAAAAAAGGTCAACTTCACCAATGCATAACTTCCTCAATTTTGACTCTTTGAAGGTGTTCTTTGACTTTTTA
The DNA here is from genome assembly GCA_948472305.1 of Vicia faba. Lineage (NCBI taxonomy): Eukaryota > Viridiplantae > Streptophyta > Magnoliopsida > Fabales > Fabaceae > Vicia > Vicia faba. The sequence continues at coordinate 241,764,671 of OX451735.1, forward strand.
GAAAGCTTGAGATGTCATATAAGCAACCCTTTTGGTCTCATCTCGATTGAGTCTTCCATGTTCATGTATGAAGCTTTGATAAAAAAAGTGTTTTTATTGACTTTTCAAAATGACCTATAATGTCAAAATTCATAACTTCTTGTGAGTGCATATTTTGAACTTGAGAGCTGAAGATTAATTGTAGGTAATTGAATCCTATTAAAAATGAGCTTTGGATGGGTCATTTCTCATAAAGTATGAGAAAGTTATGCTTGGTCAAAGTTGAGTTGACTTTTCCTACAAAACCCTAATTTAGCAACTTTTGGGTTTTGATGAATTGTGAGCAATACTTGATGAATCATGATCAACCCTTGATCAAATAATGAATAATACTTCAAAATGAGAATGTTGTTAAAAAATATTGAAGTTTGACTGTATGTGGGCCACAGTTGACTTTTGCCCTAACATAGTCGATTTTAAGGCCTTTGAGCAATTGACTGAGCAAACTTCCTCTGCAAGGCTTGAAACTTGACATGGATGATCTTGAGAACATATTAGGACAACGGTGATCCTTTGAGACCATTTGGACTCAAGCATCTTGATGCAAATTGAAACCCTAATTTTGAGGTAGACTGCCTTAGGAGAGAGTTTGTCTAGTCAACTCTTGAACTTCCTTGAGCAATTTGAGAACCTCACTTGAAATGTATTGAGAAAGATGGGAGGGAAAATTTTGGGGTACAACACATTTCATACATTAAGACATTGCATACGACTAACTCTTTACCTTTCATGGAAAAGACCAAATTAACAAGCTACGTCTAACCAGAGGCTATTTCAGCATTTTCTTCAAGAATATGTCCTCATAAGATGTTCTCTGGATCAGCCAGATCGACACTAAGATCTCTCTGACTACTATGCCAGTGGAAGATTCCAAGACTTTCGTCCGGGTCAGTTGAATCCCTACTAAGATCCTCTTGATTACTATGCTAGTCAAAGTTATCCCAAGATCTCTCCGCTCACTATGCCGGTGGAAGAGATTCCAAGACTTTCATCTGGGTCAGTTGAATCGCTACTAAGATTCTCCTGATTAATATGTCAGTCAAAGTTAACCCAAGATCTCTCCGCTCACTATGCCGGTGGAAGAGATTCCAAGACTATCGTCTGGGTCATTTGAATCGCTACTAAGATTCTCCTGATTATTATGCCAGTCAAAGTTGACCAAAGATCTCTCGGCTTACTATGCCGATAGAAGAGATTCCAAGACTTTCGTCTGGGTCAGTTGAATCGCTACTAAGATTCTTCTGATTACTATGCCAGTCAAAGTTAACCTAAGATTTTCTATGGATCAGCCAGATCGACGCTAAGATCTCTCTGATTACTATGTGTGATACAGTGGAAGAACCGACTGTTTAATACTGGTTTGCGTTTTTTGTTCACAAAATGTCGCGGTAAGCAAGAGTCGCCACCGACTTTTATTTCATCCAATCATGGAAAAGGAAAAAGAACAGAAAAAACCTTTTTTCGAGATATTCTGAGTACGGGGGGTAGATTATAGAAAGGGAAGGTGGTAGCACCCTTTCTATCCATGGTTTTCCATGGGCTCTTAGGTACTTGCTCATTTTGAAATTGCTTGTGTGTGCTTGTTTTGAAAAGTTTTGTTTTACTTTGTTTTAACCCTTGTTTCTGTCCTCAAGAGTGTTACGAAGTGTTTTGAAAACTTTAGTTTGAAAAGTTTGTTTGAAAGTGTATGGTGTAAAAGATTTATCGTTTTGAGCAAGTACCTAACAGTTATCTACCTACTCGAAAAAAGGCGTTCTTTTCCTCATATCCTTTAGAACGTGTTATCCTACTATTAGTGAGTAGGTAACCCTAGTAGTTGGATGTTTGAGGGACTATCGAAAGGGACATAATGGTCATTGAAGGCAAAATGTAAGGATACCTTAGCATTTCGAAGGGACTGTCATCATATATTCGTAGGCAACATCGAGGGACAAGATCATTTCTCGTAGGCAACTCGAGGGACATTAAGGGACTATGATCTTTATGATGACTTTTATACCGAGGGTCTTTTCTAAGGGTATCCCTACGTTCGAGGGACATGACCATTGTTTTCCGAGGCAACCAAGTGGGGTATACCCTAAGAGTGAGCATGTGCATGTGTTTGATTTCAGTTATTTAATCTTTGCACAATTAAGGTGATCTACTGTTTTAATTTTCCAGACATTCTTTCTATACAATCCTATTAGCCATACATCTAGACAGTTAAAGATTGTAGAAATTAAAAGCGGAAAAGTAAATCTAATTATTACAAGGCTTCGGGGAATGGGGATTACATAACCAAAACTTGAGAGGAAATTAAACAGTAAATAAAACCCTAGTTTAAAAGACTATTACAACCTCGGAGCAATTACAAAAATATAATAAAAAGTACGTACGACAAACGTAAATGCGAGAAATTAGGGTTTTGACCCTTGAAAACCAAATTGAATTTAATTAAAGAAAAAAAATCATTTTTTGTCATTTTTATTTAAGGAAATAAAGAATAAATTGCAAAATATCCTAATCACTACTTAAGTTTTAATTATGAAAAATCATTAAATTAATGAAGAAAAAAACAATTAACCTATTTTTGTGTTTTTATTTTGAGAAGGAATTAAAATTAAGAATTAAACCTAATTTCTATTTGATTTTAATTATGAAAAAAAGATTTAAGTTAACCTAATTAAACTAATTAATGCAATTAAATATTTTATGAAAAAAAAGACTAAACCTAATATTGTTTGTGATTTTCTGATTTTTATGTTTTGATTAAAAATGATTTTTAGAAAATAAATAAAATAAATAAATTAAAACAATAAAAAGAATTAAAATAAAATAAAAAAGAAAAGATTGGGACTGTGTGGTAGAATGCAGACTGGGGGGTGCGTTGCCAAATTGTTAGGCCCAAATTGGTTGGCCCATGTTCCTTGCGTGTATCCCATGTGGATTAGCTTCAGAGAGTGCATCATGGGCTGCTGTGGTTGGACGCTGGATCTGGACCAAGGGATGATCCAAAGGGTAGAATTTGTGAGCGTATGATGGACGCGTGGAATGGTGATGTACTGAATCTGCAGTAAATTGTTAGGAAAATAATAAAAGTGTGAATTAATAATTAAAAACCTAACTCTGATTAATTTACAAGTTAACTATGAAATAAAATCAATATTGATTAAATCAAAACAACTTTTATGTAAAAAATTATTTTAATTAATTGAAAGCCTAAAACTAATATTCAATGATTTTTTTTGTGATTTTATATGTTAATTAAATTAATGATAGAAAACAAATCAAGTGAAAAAAAACAAATGAAAAGGGTTAGAAAAGAAAATAGTCAAAAAAGTGAAAAATGCATGGGGTGGGTGATGAACCCATGCCCCTTGGGTCACAGTTAGGCGCCTCATCCACTAAGCCAAGCTATTGTTTGTGATTCAAACCTGTTCTACGTAACAACAAGAACTCATTTGGATAGTTAATAAACATTAGCAATGCATAAAATTAATTGTATGAATGTTTGAAAGAAAAGCAAATCAGAGAAGATGAGTATGCTTGTTTCAAGCATCAATGGCCATGACTTTCGACCTATTCTTACCCTTAGATACCTCCGGAATGATTTGTAATTGATGGCTTGGACTGAAAGTGGCTGGATCTTCGGTTTTGACTTTGCACTAGTTTTGACAGAATTTGAGGTTTTTAGAGAGTGTTCTTGGGCAACCAATTTCGTGTTCCCTAGTGTATGAGGGTGTTGTGTTTATATAGAGGAGGAATTTAGGTCAAAAATAATGGAAGAAATCTCATGGTATCTTGAGGAACTATGAAGATTTGATTTGATTTTGGCCTTGTATGATTTCTTTCCAAAATAGCTCCAATCATGACTTTTTTAATCTAAATCATCCTTGCACATATTACATGCCATGCTAGCTGTATATGGACTCATAATGTGCACAAAAATCCCAAGATTTAATTTTCTTTTATTATTTTACCATTTAATTTGATTTATTTTGGTTTAAATGAATAAAAAATCAAAATAAATGATAAAAATAATAAAATAATAGGTGGAAAAGCTCAGGGGTCGTGGGTCCTATTAGAAACATGTTTCAAACAAGAAAACATGGGCCCCTTTGGAAAAAAATCAAATTTGATCAATGTTGACTTTTGACAATTTTCCAAAAATTGCCAACTTTGAAAATGCACAACTCTCTCAATTTTGACCCTACAAGGGTGTTCTTGGAATTTTTGGAAATCTTAGGATGTCCTCTAAACAAACCTTTTGGTTTCATCTCAATTGGATCTTCCATGTTCATGTATGAAGCTTTGACCCAAAGGTGTTTTTGTTGACTTTTCAAAAGGACCTATAATGTCAAAATTCATATCTTTTTGTGAGTGCATATTTTGAACTTGTGAGATGAAGCTGAGTTGTAGGGAATTATATCCTCTTCAAAATGAGCTTTGGATGGAAAATTTCTGATAAAGTATGAAGAAGTTATGCTTGGTCAAAGTTGGGTTGACTTTTCCTACAAAACCCTAATTTAGCAACTTTTGGGTTTTGATGAATTTGGAGCATCCCTTGAGGAATCATGATCAACCCTTGATCAAATGATGGAAGTCACTTCAAAATGTTAATGTGACCAAAAATCTTGAGGTTTGACTGTATGTGGGCCACATTTGACTTTTGACCTAATACAATCGATTCTCAAGCATTTGAGCAGTTGGCTGAACAAACTTCTTATGCAAGGCATGAAACTTGACATGGATGATCTTGGGAACATATTAGGACCTTTGGAAGCATTTGAGTCCTTTGTGGTTCACACATCTTGATGAAAAAGGAAACCCTAATTTGAGTTATATTGCCTTAGGAGAGAGTTTGTATGGTCAACTCTTGGACTTCATTGAGCAACTTGGGGACCTCAATTGACATTTGTTGAGTAAAATGAGAGGGCAAATTTTAGGGTACAACAGATGCCCATGTTCAATCTTCTTAAACCTGAGGATGTATAGTGGTTGCTCTGCCTTTCGTGATCTGAAGGTGGAAGGATGATTGAACATTAGAGTGCCTAGAAATTTGCACTCGCATGACATGGCACTTGATTTGTGATATCGGGAATGGGCTTACAGATGCCATTCAGAGGTCGATGATGGAAGATTTTCGGAGATGGGCTTAAAGATGCCATCCTGGATGCGACGGAGAATCGTCGGAGATGGGCTTAAAGATGCCATCTATAGAATGTGGATTTCCTGAGATATTCATTTGACGAGAGTCCTTGTTGCTATTGTTGAGGAAGAATCTGATGAGGAATGTTGGTATCTGTCTTGGGAGATATAGAATTTTAGGAGCTTCAATTGTCCGTTACTCTACTGGGGAATTAACTCCAGAGGTTAACTGCATGTCTGGTCAGTGTACAGGCTACACCGCGACTTACTAGGGAAATGCAAACCCAATCGGGTTTGATCAGGTCCGAGTCTTACAGTGTTGTGGACTGCTGTCTGGAGATAAGAGAAAAGAAACCTGGATGGTAAGGTTATGAGAAGGAACCTGGATAGTAGGGTTACTTCGATATGAAAATCCTGGATAGTGGGGCTGTGAGAAGGAACCTGCATAGTATGGTTACTTCGATATGAAAAGCCTGGATAGTAAGGCCGTGAGAAGGAACCTGGGTAAGGTTATTTCGACATCAAAGCCTGGATAGTAGGGCTGTGAAAAGGAACCTGGATAGTAGGGTTACTTCGATATGAAAAGTCTGGATAGTATGGCCGTGAGAAGGAACCTAGGTAAGGTTGTTCCAACATCAAAGCATGGATAGTAGGGCTGTGAGAAGGAACCTGGATAGTAGGGTTACTTCAATATGAAAAGCCTGGATAGTAGGGTCGTGAGAAGGAACCTGGGTATGGTTGTTTCGAAATCAAAGCCTGGATAATAGGGTTGTGAGAAGGAACCTGGATAGTAGGGTTACTTCGATATGAAAAGCCTGGATAGTAGGGTCGTGAGAAGGAACCTGGGTAAGGTTGTTTCGTGAAGAGTTTGGATAAAACTGCATCTGAACCGAGAAGGAACCTGGGTAAGATTGCTTTGTGAGGAGTTTGGATAAAACTGCATCTGAACTGAGAAGGAACCTGGGTAAGGTTGCTTTGTGAGGAGTTTGGGTAAAACTGCATCTGAACTGAGAAGGAACCTGGGTAAGGTTGCTTTGTCAGGAGTTTGGGTAAAACTGCACCTGAACTGAGAAGGAACCTGGGTAAGGTTGCTTTGTGAGGAGTTTGGGTAAAACTGCATCTGAACTGAGAAGGAACCTGGGTAAGGTTGCTTTGTGAGGAGTTTGGGTAAAACTGCATCTGAACCTGGGTAAGGTTACTTCGGGATAAGTCCGTGTAAAACTTCGGCAGGAACCTGGGTAAGGTTACTTTGGGCTAAGTCTGTGTAAAACTTCAAGAGGAACCTGGGTAAGGTTACTTTGTGATAAGTTCGTGTAAAACTTCAGAAGGAACCAGGGTAAGGTTACTTTGGGATAAATTCGTGTAAAACTTCAGAAGGAACCTGGGTAAGGTTACTTTGGGATAAGTTCGTGTAAAACTTCAGAAGGAACCTGGGTAAGGTTGCTCGTGATGAGTCCGTGTAGGGCTTTAGGAGGAACCTGGGTAGGGTTACCTCGGGATAAGTCTGTGTAAAACTTTGGCAGGAACCTGGGTAAGGTTACTTTGGGCTAAGTCTGTGTAAAACTTCAAGAGGAACTTGGGAAAGGTTACTTTGTGATAAGTTCGTGTAAAACTTCAGAAGGAACTTGGGTAAGGTTACTTGGGGATGAGTTCATGTAAAACTTCAGGAGGAACCTGGGCAAGGTTACTTTGGGATGAGTTCGTGTAAAACTTCAGAAGGAACCTGGGTAAGGTCACCTTGGGATAAGTTCATGTAAAACTTCATTCGGAAATATATGAGAAAGGACCCGTGTGTAAGATTTTTCAGGATAAACCCGTGTGAAGATGCATTTAGGAGAAACCCCTGTAAGATTGCTTCGTGACGAACCCGTGTAAAGCTGCATTTGGTCGCGCAGATAATTATTCTGTTTAGTTTCAGGAGCTAATCTTGAACTTGCTGGAAGTTGTTGATGATAACCATCTTTCTTGAAAAGGTACATCATTAATCGTATATGATGCATGAAATGCATTGTATGATGACGTTCTCAAAATAAATAAGATTATGTTGTATGCAATATGTATGCGCACGTCATGATATATGAACATGAAATGCTATTTTCACGTCCGAGTTTGGGAAAATAAATCCCTGACTATTGTTGGATAGTACTAGAAATTACATTCCTGATCGTAGTAGAAAAAGTGGTTCTTCTACTTTCGATGGAGATGGCGAACTGGAGATGACTATGGTGGAGATTTGCTCCTTGTTTACAGCTACTCTGCCGGGGGAGAGACTCTGTTTGAGAATAACTCTACAGGAGAATAACTCTGTTGGGGATGAGCTTCCGTATTCAGAGAAATAAACTTTGCTCGGGAGAAAACTATATGATCCGCTTGCGATTACAAAATTGAGCTGGGGAATATAGACGTCGACTCTCCGAAAGAGCTTGGCTGGGGAAAGTAACTCCTGTTTGGGGAAGCAGAGATCAAAAATTTGGTTGCCTCTACTCTGTGGGGAGTGTAGATGTTATTGGGATGCATGCTGAGGAAATGACAATGACTTCGTATCAAGACTTTTCTGCCCCTGTACCTACTGGAGAAAGTTCCTGCGGAGGCCTTGTGGATTGAGTGTTATCCGAACTTATGAGGTGCTTGGTAACTGCCGATCGAAATGATAAGTCTTCTACTGATGGGAAAGTGACAAGATGATGGGACATAGTCGTACGCTTTAATCCCTAAATTTTTCCTGGACTGTCTTTTCAGATTTTTAGTCCACCGGGATACCCTTTTTTGCCCAAGCCGCCTTTTCAGGTTTTCGACTTGCCGAGTGTACAGATTTTTCATATGTATATCCCTAACTTTTTCCGAACCCTTTTGCTTCGCCAGGATGCCCTTATTTTTGCCTAGGTATGTCAACCTAGCGGGTCTTTGTTCATGCGTAGTATTTTTCGGCTATGTCCATGTTCACCGGGTACAGAGAATTGTCACTGTCCATAGTAGTAAGTGTTGCCACACTTCCAGAAGATGCTCATTTAATCGTGCATAATTCGTCGCTGGAATTCATGCCCAATGCCCCAAGTTATTCAGATGGAGATCTGCCCCTGGCTATTTGGCATCTTTGAGAGATTCCTTGAATCTTGACTTGACTGCCCCAGATGATGGATAATGATCATGCAGTGCCCCTTGGTTGGAAGTGTTTTTCCACTTGAGGTGATCCTTTTTATTGAGAAGGTTTTTGTTCACTAGATATTCGTCATGTGAATTTCTCTGCTGTTGAATAAATAGTCATATGCAAACAATGTTATTTTAAGAATGCAAAGCTTATGTCTGTGTTGAGGTTTTGAAAATGCAGTTTTTTTAGTAAAATAGAATTTTGCAAAGATGTGATATCAACTCAGGATTTGTAACCGACCTTTAGGAGTCAGGATACCTTTTGTAACAGTATGCTTTCGAACTAACCCATGCTTCATCTAGGACTTTTAAGGGTTATAATGTGGCCTGGTTCACGGTTTAAGAAACAAAGGATAAAGGCTCAAATTTTATTTGTACTCACCCATTCTTCGTGATGTTCTTCGATCCTATGCTCAGTTAATTATGAATTTAGATCCCGTTTGAGTCTTTGCTCTGATATTCTAGTGATGGTTCGGATTCAGATAGTTTATTTTGAATAGGAAGTCTTTTTTTTTAGGGTTTGTAGGACCTCTTTCTTTTTGATTTTATTATCCCTGTCTTTTGCCTGAACTGTTTCTTTTTGTGATTACAGTCAGCGGGATGCCCCAGTTTTTTCTTAAGTCTCCTTCATAGGTTTTAACTTAATGGGCTTTTATTTCGAGAGATAATGACTGCCTGTCTTGACGATTATAGGGAACCATCACCGTCTTTTGTTTCAGAAGGACGTCTTTGATGCCATTCATTGTGCACCTGGATTAATTGAGAAAACTACCCTGCCCCAGGTTGTGATTAAGGGTTTTAATTTGTGTGAAAGAAAAACTCCTACTTCTTTGGCTCAAAGTGGTTGACTAGGGATTATCTTCCTTATAACTCCACTGTTTGGGATTTGAAACAACGCTTGTACATCGTCATCAAGGTCTGTTCAAAAGCATACTGTATGGATTGTGATATCATTTTCGTCATCCTCCCTCTAAAGGATTACAACTTTTTAGTCGAGAGTTGAATATCACAAAAAGGAACGGAGTTTAAATATAGTGAATACGAATGAATTGATTCAGAACAGACATATGCAATGCATTGATGAAGTAACAAAGTTTGACATGAATAAATATTCGAACAATTAAAAGAAAATTACAAATTGAAAATTCTAATGAACGAAAAGCCCTCTTGTTAGAATTTTTCACTTCAAATGGTGGGCCTTGAAGGATTGACAGAAACATTCCAGTTGACCATCTTGTGTGAATTCTAATGCTCCTTCATCAATCAGGTCTTGAATTTTGTATTTCAACCTCCAACAGTCGTCAGTATCATGCCCCAGACTGTTGGAGTGATATGCACACCTTGCATCAGGATTGTAGTTAGGCGAAGAAGTCTTGGGATTTGGATGAGGTCCTATCAACGTAACTAGATTCATCCTCAACATGTGTTCTAAAGCTTGAGACAACGGCATGTTGAGTTTGGTAAACTGCCTCTTGGGTGTATCTGGCTTACTCCAATTAACCCATTGTTTTTGGAGAGGTTGTTGTTGGACCCGTGAGGTAGTAGAAATTTGGAAAGGTCCACTCTTCACCAAAAGAGGTATTCTATGAATTTACTAGAGCTGAACTTGCTGAAAGTTTATCAGAATTTCTGGAAAACTATAGTCAACTCAAAATCAAATACAATAAACTCAAGAAGAGTCTTGCATCTGATCTTGAGAAACATGAAACAGAAAAATCTGAACTCAAAGAAAATAATTTTAAACTTAAAGAGGAAATTCAAAAAGTTCAAAAAATTTCTAGTTCAGATTTTGTGTCAAGTTCAAAAGATATTCTTAAACAATATGACTTTAGCTTTCAAACTTTTCTTGCTAAAAGCATATATAGAAGAAAAATGGCTTCAATGATCTATGGAGTTAGTGGGAACAACAGAAGAGGAATTGGATATGAAACTCCCAAAGGGAAGGAGACATATATACCAAAACCTGTTGCTAAGATGACTTTCACATATAGACCTCTGAACAAACAATTCAAATTTGGACACACACATGATATTAAATATACATCACATTCTGGAAACTCTTATGCTAATCCAAATTTGAAACAAAACTTTAAATACTCTAACCCAAGAGGACCCAAAAAGATATGGGTACCTAAGGAGAAAATAATATTTGTTGCAGATGTCCTTAACAGCTCAATTGAGACACCAGACAAGGTACATGGACTCTGGGTGCTCACGACACATGACGGGGAGAAAGTCTATGTTCCAAAACCTGGAATTTAAATCTGGAGGAGACGTCAAGTTTGGAGGTAATCAGAAAGGGAAGATTATTGGTTCTGGAACCATTGGAAACGGTAACCTTCCTTCTATCTCTAATGTTTTATTAGTAGAAGGATTAGCGTATAACATGCTTTCCATAAGTCAATTAAGAGACAACAGTTATGACATTATCTTTAATCAAAATTCCTGTAGAGCTGTTAGTCAAAAAGATGGAACAATCCTCTTTTCTGGCAAGAGAAAGAACAACATCTACAAAATTGATTTGTCAGATCTTAAAACTCAGAATGTAAAATGCCTTTTGTCTGTTAGCGATGAGCAATGGGTTTGGCACAGAAGATTGGGACATGTCAGCTTGAAAAAAATCTCTCAATTAAATAAATTAAATTTAGTCAGAGGACTTCCTAATCTGAAGTACAACTCAGAAGCTCTGTGCGAAGCATGTCAAAAAGGAAAAATTTCAAAACCTTCTTTTAAATCAAAAAATGTTGTTTCTTCCTCTAGGCCATTATAACTACTTCATATTGATCTGTTTGGGCCAGTTAAAAATGCATCCATCAGAGGCAAGAAGTATGGATTGGTCATTGTTGATGACTACAACAGATGGACATGGGTTAAGTTTTTAAAACACACAGATGAGTCACATTCTGTGTTCGTTGACTTATGTAACCAAGTGTAAAACGAAAAAGATTTTAGAATTATAAAAGTCAGAAGTGATCATGGAGGAGAATTTGAAAACCATTATTTTGAAAAATATTTTAAAGAAAATGGTATTGTTCATAATTTCTCTTGTCCTAGAACTCCCCAACAAAATGGAGTTGTAGAATGAAAGAATAGAACGTTACGAGAAATAGCCAGAACCATGATCAATGAAACAAATATGGCTAAACACTTTTGGGCAGAAGTTGTGAACACAACATGTTACATTCAGAATAGAATCTCTATAAGACCTATTCTTGAAAAGAATCCCTATGAATTATGGAAAAACAGAAAACCCAACATTTCTTATTTCCATCCTTTTGAATGTACTTGTTTTGTTCTGAACACTAAAGATAATCTGAACAAGTTTGATTCTAAAGCACAAAAGTGTTTTCTGCTTGGATATTCTGAACGCTCAAAAGGCTATAGAGTATACAACACAGAAACTCTGATTGTTGAAGAATCAATCAAAGTCAGGTTTGATGATAAGCTTGGCCCACAATAGCCAAAGCAAATTGATATTTCTGTAGGTACAGAAGATCTTCTCTCAAACTCTGAAAAGTCAGAAGCAAAGGAAGACTCAAAAGATCCTCCTCTTGACAATGCTCTGGATAATCTTAGAATCTCTGAACAACCCACTCAGAAAAGGTTTCCCAGAATCTCTTCAGCTCATAAAGAATACGTGATTATTGGAAGAAAAGAAGATCCCATCAGAACAAGATCCTCTCTCAGAATCAATGAAGAATCATTGTTTGGATGAGTATCTCTGATTGAACCAACCTCTATTGATGAAGCTCTGGAAGACAATGATTGGATCCTAGCAATGCAAGATGAACTCAATCAATTTTCTAGAAACGATGTATGGGATATAGTTCCAAGACCCAAAGGATTCAACATTATAGGAACTAAATGGGTTTTCAGAAATAAACTAAATGAGCAAGGAGAGGTGGTCCGAAATAAAGCACTACTGGTTGCACAGGGTTATAGTCAACAAGAAGGAATTGATTATAATGAAACCTTTGCCCCAGTCGCCAGGTTAAAATCTATTAGATTATTAATTTCTTTTGCTGTTCAAAATAACATTTCATTATATCAAATGGATGTTAAAAGTGCATTTTTAAATGGCTATATAGAAGAAGAAGTCTATGTCCATCAACCTCCTGGCTTTAATGACTCAAAGTATCCAGAACATGTTTTTAAATTAAAAAAGTCTTTATACGGTTTAAAACAAGCTCCTAGAGCTTGGTATGAACAGTTGAGTAATTTTATTTTAGAAAAAGATTTTACCAGAGGGAAAATGGACACAACCTTATTCAGAAAGACATTTAAAAATGATATTATAATTTGTCAAATTTATGTTGATGATATTATTTTTGGAACCTCTAATATCTCTCTTGGAAAAGAATTTGCTGAGACCATGCAGGCAGAATTTGAGATGAGCATGATGGGAGAATTGAAGTTCTTTCTGGGAATACAAATTAACCGGACTCCCGAAGGTACTTACATACATCAGACGAAGTATGTTAAAGAACTTCTGAAGAAATTTCAGATGTCAGAAAGCAAAGATGCTAAGACACCAATGCATCCAACATGCATTCTGGGAAAAGATGAGGTGAGTATGAAGGTAGATCAGAAGCTCTACAGAGGTATGATTGGATCCCTTCTCTATCTGACTGCATCTAGACCTGATATACTATTCATCATATGTTTATGTGCTAGATTCCAATCAGATCCTAGAGAATCTCACTTAACTGCTGTTAAGAGAATTATGAGGTATCTGAAAGGTAATACTAATTTGGGTCTGTGTTACAGAAGATCAAAAGATTTCAGACTAGTAGGTTATTGTGATGCTGACTTTGTTGGAGATAGAATTGAAAGAAAGAGAACCTCTAGAAGCTGCCAGTTTCTGGGTGACAATCTTATCTCGTGGTACAGCAAGAAGAAATCAACAATTGCACTTTCAACCACAGAAGCTGAGTATATATTTGTTGCTGGATGTAGCTCTCAGATGATTTAGATGAAAAGTCAGCTAGAAGACTTTAATCTTTATGAAAGTAAGATTCCTATCTTCTATGACAATACCTCTGCAATTTGTCTTTCTAAAAATCCAATTTTGCATTCTAAAGCAAAACACATAGAAATTAAATATCATTTTATAAGGGACTACATTCAGAAAGGAATTTTAAATTTAAACTTTGTAAAAACAGACCATCAATGAGCTGATATTTTTACCAAACCCCTTTCAGAAGATAGATTTAAATTCATTTTGAAAAATATTTGTATGGAATTATGTCCTGAATAAAATTGTATTTATCTTCTGTCTTTGCCTTCAGAATATTTTGAAATGAATATTCTGATTAACAACTCTTCAGAACTTAGAAGAGAAGTTACATCAGAAGCTATATATAAAGTTCTGAAATGTTCTAATGTTTCATTACAAGTATAGTTCAGCAGTTCATTATATCAAACAGTTGTCCCATGCAACCTTCAGGAGATGAACACATGGTGTGTTTCTGAAAGGTCACGCGTGCTAAGCTATTGACGCCGTTCCTAGGTAACTATTATGATTTGCTCAAATCTCACGCTTTTCCCTCAATTTTCATTATAATTAAATGCTAGTAATAATTAGATTCTTTTTAATTAATTTTAAAAAAAAACTCTTTTTACAGTTTTATTTTTTAAAACCTATTTCTCAAAAGTTTTCATATAAATACCTTTCTAAAACCCCTTTCTCACTTTTTACCTTCTCTTTCAAAATTCAACCGTCTCTGTGTATTTTTCTCTGCAACCCATTTTCTTCTCTCAACCTAAGTGCTCATATGGCTTCCTCCTCTACTCATTCTGGAAACACCCAATCTGAATAGAAGTACAAACTTGGTTGGACCTGTTGAAGGAAGACTGCACCAAAAATGTGAACCCAGCAGCAACGGATCTTCTGTGGGAAACTTTTAGAAGAACCTTAGATGCTGATTCACTAAAGTTGCAAGAGTTATGTCATTCTCAGGTGCTTGATAACTTCTCCAAACATCTGCATGCCTTCCAGTCAGAAGTTGTTGATATTTGGGACAAGAAGTCTACTCTGATGATTGCTAATGCTCCTGCTGATCAAATGGACATTTCAGAAGATGAATCTGAAGATGCCTCTGAAGATTCAAATCCTCTGGCAATTGTTCTGTTTAATTACCCTTATGCTAAAGCGGCACCTGAACTTGTGCCAACTCTGATGGTTGATCTGGGCACTCTTCTTTCAACATTTGTTCATTCTGACTCAATGGTTTCTACTCCAAAGGATGTATCTGCTGAAGCTTCTTCATCCTCTTCTCCTACTTCACTTGTTTTGGATACACTGAATGAGCTTAAGAGGGAAAATGAAGCTATTCATGAGCGCTTGGACAAGCAAGATGAGACTAACAAAGAAATCATAAACTAGATGATGAAACAAGAGGAATCTTCATCTGAGATCAAGAATCTTCTTATGGCTCTTATTTCTAAAAAACCTTAGTGTCATTATGTTTCTTGTTTTTGTTTGTTGTTTTGTACCTCTGAATTTTTTTATTAAAACCTTTACGCTCTTCAATTATTTTTATATACTTTTTGATTATGCCAAAAAGGGGGAGAAAATGAGTATTTTGATCTAATCTCTGATTAACAGTTATGCGACTAAGTCTCAAACATTACTAACAAAATACAAAGATTTCTTTCTATGTTTAAAAGATTTTTGCAGGTATCACTAAACTCTGGAAGTTTAATTCAACTGAACATTATCTTCAAAAGACTTGTTGAAGAAATCGTAGAAGAAAAAATCTCAAAGCTCTGATGAAAATTCTCAGGAAGTTTTTCTTATAGAAATATTTATTTCAGGGGGAGATTCTTATCTCTTATTCATTTTTTATTTCAACACCTGAATATTTTTGTCATCATCAAAAAGGGGGAGGTTGTTAGAACAAGATTGGTTCTGATCATATCTCATAATTTTGATGATAACAATAAAATATATTTTATATAAATGATACTCTGATGACCATATTTATTTGTTTCAGATAATGTTCTGACTGAAGTATTTTCCTAGATGAAAATCATTTTGACGTGCTGAGCTGAAAATAAATGAAGAAGTTCTTTGATGAAAGAACTATTTGTTTTAGCGCAAGTTCTGATGCTGACTCTGATAAGAAACTATTTTATGCATCTTCTAAAGCTTAGCAAGTTTCCATGTGAACTATGTTCAGAAGAATTCTGCAAGCAAGCGCTGATAAGAAGATTTGCAAGCATATTCTGAAGCAAGACGTGAAGCTAGTTCTGAAAGAATAAAGAAGCTAACAAGTCTTGTCAAGTTTCAGGAAACATGCTCTGACAAGTGCCGTTTGCTCATTTAATGCAAAGACGGCTACATGCACTTAAGTGTCTACGCTAGTTCATTGGAAAATGCAATACTACAAGCAAACACGCAAACATTAATATCTCTCCACTTTTGAAGGCAGCAACGGTCGTTTTCTTCATGCTATAAATAGAAGATCATTTATTGCAAGCCAACAACCCAACTACGTGAAAATATTCTGCTGCTCACAAATTATTTTACAAACACTTTGTGCAAAACTAATCTTAGTGAAAAATCACAGTTTGTGATATAGCTTTCTAAGAAGCAATTTGTTTCACTATTTGTAAAGATTTAATTCTTATATTTGTTTCTTGAGAGACCAAGCTTGGTCAGATTTCTCAAGAAGGCTAGGACTAGTTTAAGTCTTAGTGTTGTTAGTCACTTGTAAGTTTACTTGTGCTTTGAATTGTTAGTCACAACAGTTTGATTGTGTGATTATAATCTATTTGATTATAGTGAATTAAGTCCTTGTTGAGAAAGGCGAAATCACATTGGCGGGTGGACTGGAGTAGTTTGAGTTCAAATGAACCAGGATAAAAATAACTGTGTCTTTCCATTATTGTTGAGCCTTTAAGAAAAAGAAAAAGAGAAACTTATTCACCCCTCCCCTTCCAAGTGTTTTATCACGCTTCAGACATGTGTTTTTGAATATGATTGTTATTCACAAATATTTTGCATAAGAAATAGAAAGACAATTTCTTATAACTTAAGGAACAGGGGCAAAGACTAAAAAACCATGTCAATCCCGACAGTTACTCCTTCCAGCAGGTACAGGGGCAGAGACAGCTTTGAAATGAAGTCACATTTACATGCGCCCCTGTGACATCTACACTCCCCACAGAGTAGAGACAACTAAAAGATTTGACATCGGCTTCCCCAAACAGGAGCTACTTTCCCCAGCAAAGTTCCTTTAGAGAGCCGACGTCTATATTCCCCAGCCGAATTTTATAATCGCGAGCGGTTCATAAAGTTTTCTCCCGAGCAGAATTTATTTCTCTGAATACAGAAGCTCAATCCCCAACAGAGTTTATTTTTCAAGCTACGGAAGTTCATCCCCCGACGGAGTTTATTTCCCCGAATCATAAAAATATTCCCGCAAAGCATCTCCTCTCACAAATAGAGATATTCCCCTGCAGAGTTATTCTCAAGCAGAGTCTCTCCCCGAAAGAATATTCACAAACATAAAGGAGTAAATCCACAACATAGTCATCTCCATTCACCATGCCCAACAGAAATAAAGAACTCGGCTCCCTAATACTCTTCAGCAGCAGTCCAGGATTTATTTTCCCCGACTAAGAAATACCACAATAGCATCCCATATTCATACATCTTGGCATGAGCATACATATTGCATACAACACAATCTCATTTATTTGAGAACATCATCACAATGCATTTCATACATTATGACATTGCATACGACTAACTCTTTACCTTTCAGGGAAAATACCAAATCAACAAGCTACGTCTAACCAAAGGCTATTTCAGCATTTTCTTCAAGAAGATGTCCTCATAAAGATGTTCTCTGGATCAGCCAGATCTACACTAAGATCTCTCTGACTACTATGCCAGTGGAAGATTCCAAGACTTTCGTCCAGGTCAGTTGAATGGCTACTAAGATCCTCTTGATTACTATGCCAGTCAAAGTTATCCCAAGATCTCTCCACTCACTATGCTGGCGGAAGAGATTCCAAGACTTTCATCTGGGTCAGTTGAATCGCTACTAACATTCTCCTGATTTACATACCAGTCAAAGTTAACCCAAGATCTCTCCGCTCACTATGCTAGTGGAAGAGATTCCAAGACTTTCGTCTGGGTCAGTTGAATCGCTACTAAGATTCTCCTGATTACTATGCCAGTCAAAGTTGACCCAAGATCTCTCTGCTTACTATGCCGGTAGAAGAGATTCCAAGACTTTCGTCTGGGTCAGTTGAATCGCTACTAAGATTCTTCTGATTACTATGCCAGTCAAAGTTAACCTAAGATTTTCTCTGGATCATCCAGATCGACGCTAAGATCTCTCTGATTACTATGTGTTATACGGTGGCAGAACCGACTGTTTAATACTGGTTTGCGTTTTTTGTTTGCAAAATGTCGCGGTAAGCAAGAGTCGCCATCGACTTTTATTTCATCCAATCATGGAAAAGGAAAAAGAACAGAAAAAACCTTTTTTTGAGATATTCTGAGTACGGGGGTAGATTATAGAAAGGGAAGGTGTTAGCATCCTTTCTATCAATGGTTTTCCATGGGCTCTTAGGTACTTGCTCATTTTGAAATTGCTTGTGTGTGCTTGTTTTGAAAAGTTTTGTTTTACTTCGTTTTAACCCTTGTTTTTGTCCTCAAGAGTGTTACGAAGTGTTTTGAAAACTTTAGTTTGAAAAGTTTGTTTTAAAGTGTATGGTGTAAAAAATTTATCGTTTTGAGCAAGTACCTAACAGTTATCTACCTACTCGAAAAAATGTGTTCTTTTCCTCATATCCTTTAGACCGTGTTATCCTACTATTAGTGAGTAGGTAACCCTAGTCGTTGGATGTTTGAGGGACTATCGAAAGGGACATAATGGTCATTGAAGGTAACATGTAAGGATACCTTAGCATTTCGAAGGGACTGTCATCATATATTCGTAGGCAACATCGAGGGACAAGATCATTTCTCGTAGGCAACTCGAGGGACATTAAGGGACTATGATCTTTATGATGACTTTTATACCGAGGGTCTTTGCTAAGGGTATCCCTATGTTCGAGGGACATGACTATTATTTTCCGAGGCAACCAAGTGGGGTATACCCTAAGAGTGAGCATGTGCATGTGCTTGATTTCAGTTATTTAATCTTTGCACAATTAAGGTGATCTACTATATTAATTTTCCAGACATTCTTGTCATACAATCCTATTAGCCATACACCTAGACAGTTAAAGATTGCGGAAATTAAAAGCGGAAAAGTAAATCTAATTATTACAAGACTTCGGGGAATGGGGATTACATAACCAAAACTTGGGGGGAAATTAAACAGTAAATAAAACCCTAGTTTAAAAGACTATTACAACCTCGGAGCAATTACAAAAATATAATGAAAAGTACGTACGACAAACGTAAATGCGAGAAATTAGGGTTTTGACCCTTGAAAACAAATTGAATTTAATTAAAGAAAAAAAAATCATTTTTTGTCATTTTTATTTAAGGAAATAAAGAATAAATTGCAAAATATCCTAATCACTACTTAAGTTTTAATTATGAAAAATCATTAAATTAATGAAAAAAACAATTAACCTATTTTTGTGTTTTTATTTTGAGAAGGAATTAAAATTAAGAATTAAACCTAATTTCTATTTGATTTTAATTATGAAAAAAAGATTTAAGTTAACCTAATTAAACAAATTAATGCAATTAAATATTTTATGGAAAAAAGACTAAACCTAATATTGTTTGTGATTTTCTGATTTTTATGTTTTTGATTGAAAATGATTTTTGGAAAATAAATAAAATAAATAAATTAAAACAATAAAAAGAATTGAAATAAAATAACAAAGAAAAGATTGGGCCTGTGTGGTAGAATGCAGACTGGGGGGTGCATTGCCAAATTATTAGGCCCAAATTGGTTGGCCCATGTTCCTTGCGTGTGATCCCATGTGGATTAGCTTCAGAGAGTGCACCATGGACTGTTGTGGTTGGACGCTGGATCTGGACCAAGGGATGATCCAAAGGGTAGGATTTGTGAGCGTATGATGGACGCATGAAATGGTGATGTACTGAATCTGCGGTAAATTGTTAGGAAAATAATAAAAATGTGAATTAATAATTAAAAATCTAACTCTGATTAATTTACAAGTTAATTATGAAATAAAATCAATATTGGTTAAATCAAAATAACTTTTATGTAAAAAATTATTTTAATTAATTGAAAGCCTAAAACTAATATTCAATGAGTTTTTTGTGATTTTATATGTTAATTAAATTAATGATAGAAAACAAATCAAGTGAAAAATAAATAAATGAAAAGGGTTAGAAAAGAAAATAGTCAAAAAAGTGAAAAATGCATGGGGTGGATGATGAACCCATGCCCCTTGGGTCACAGTTAGGCGCCTCATCCACCAAGCCAAGCTATTTTTTGTGATTCAAACCTGTTCTACGTAACAACAAGAACTCATTTGGACAGTTAATAAACATTAGCAATGCATGAAATTAATTGTATGAATGTTTGAAAGAAAAGCAAATCGAAGAAGATGAGTATGCTTGTTTCAAGCATCAATGGCCATGACTTTCGACCTATTCTTACCCTTAGATACCCCAGGAATGATTTGTAATTGATGGCTTGGACTGAAAGTGGTTGTATCTTCGGTTTTGACTTTGCACTAGTTTTGACAGAATTTGAGGTTTTTAGAGAGTGTTCTTGGGCAGCCAATTTTGTGCTCCCTAGTGTATGAGGGTGTTGTGTTTATATAGAGGAGGAATTTAGGTCAAAAATAATGGAATAAATATCATGGTATCTTGAGGAATTATGAAGATTTGATTTGATTTTTGCCTTGTATGATTTCTTTCCAAAATAGCTCCAATCATGACTTTTTCAATTTAAATCATCCTTGCACAAATTACATGCCATACTATATGTATATGGACTCATAATGTGCACAAAAATCCCAAGATTTGATTTTCTTTTATTATTTTACCCTTTAATTTGATTTATTTTGGTTTAAATGAATAAAAAATCAAAATAAATGATAAAAATAATAAAATAATAGGTGGAAAAGCTCAGAGGTCGTGGGTCCTATTATAAACATGTTTCAAACAATAAAACATGGGCCCCTTTATAAAAAATGCAAATTTGATCAATGTTGACTTTTGACAATTTTCCAAAAATTGCCAACTTTGACAATGCACAACTCTCTCACTTTTGACCCTAGGAGGGTGTTCTGGGACTTTTTGTAAATATTAGGATGTCCTCTAAACAAACCTTTTGGTTTCATCTCAATTGGATCTTCCATGTTCATGTATGAAGCTTTGACCCAAAATGTGTTTTTGTTGACTTTTCAAAAGGACCTATAATGTCAAAATTCATATCTTCTTGTGAGTGCATATTTTGAACTTGTGAGATGAATATGAGTTGTAGGTAATTATATCCTCTTCACAATGAGCTTTGGATGGAAAATTTCTGATAAAGTATGAAGAAGTTATGCTTGGTCAAAGTTGGGTTGACTTTTCCTACAAAACCCTAATTTAGCAACTTTTGGGTTTTGATGAATTTGGAGCATCCCTTGAGGAATCATGATCAACCCTTGATCAAATGATGGAAGTCACTTCAAAATGTTTATGTTGACCAAAAATCTCGAGGTTTGACTGTATGTGGGCCACAATTGACTTTTGACCTAATACAGTCGATTCACAAGCATCTGAGTAGTTGGCTGAGCAAACTTCTTATGCAAGGCATGAAACTTGACATGGATGATCTTGGGAACATATTAGGACCTTTGGAAGCATTTGATTCCTTTTTGGTTCACACATCTTGATGAAAAGGGAAACCCTAATTTGAGGTATACTGCCTTAGGAGAGAGTTTGTTTGGTCAACTCTTGGACTTCTTTGAGCAACTTGGGGACCTCAATTGACATTTGTTGAGTAAAATGAGAGGGAAAATTTTTGGGTACAAAAGCTGCCCATGTTCAATCTTCTTAAACCTGAGGATGTAGATTGGCTGCTCTGCCTTTCGTGATCTGAAGGTGGATGGATGATTGAACACTAGAGTGCCCAGAAATTTGCACTCGCATGATGTGACACTTGATTTGTGATATCGGGAATGGGCTTACAGATTCCATTCAGAGGTTGATGATGGAAGATTGTCGGAGATGGGCTTAAAGATGCCATCCTGGATGCGACGGAGAATCATCGGAGATGGGCTTAAAGATGCCATGTAGAGAATGTGGATTTCCTGAGATATTCCTTTGACGAGAGTCCCTGTTGCTGTTGTTAAGGAAGAATCTGATGAGGAATGTTGGTATCTGTCTTAGGAGATATAGAATTTTAGGAGCTTTAGTTGTTCGTTACTCTACTGGGGAATTAACTCCGGAGGTGAACTGCATGTCTGATCAGTGTATAGGCTGCACCGCAACTTACTGGGGAAATGCGAACCCAATCAAGTTTGATCAGGTCCGGGTCTTACAGTGTTGTGAACTGCTGTCTGGAGATAAGAGAAAAGAAACCTGGATGGTAAGGTTATGATAAGGAACCTGGATAGTAGGGTTACTTCGATATGAAAATCTTGTATAGTAGGGCTGTGAGAAGGAACCTAGATAGTAGGGTTACTTCGATATGAAAAGCCTGGATAGTAGGGTCATGAGAAGGAACCTGGGTAAGGTTGTTTCAACATCAAAGCCTGGATAGTAGTGCTGTGAGAAGGAACTTGGATAGTAGGGTTACTTTGATATGAAAAGCCTGGATAGTAGGGCCGTGAGAAGGAACCTGGGTAAGGTTGTTTCGACATCAAAGCCTGGATAGTATGGTTGTGAGAAGGAACCTGGATAGTAGGGTTACTTCGATATGAAAATCCTAGATAGTAGGGCCGTGAGAAGGAACCTGGGTAAGGTTGTTTCGAAATCAAAGCATGGATAGTAGGGCCGTGAGAAGGAACCTGGATAGTAGGGTTACTTCGATATGAAAAGCCTGGATAGTAGGGCCGTGAGAAGGAACCTGGGTAAGGTTGTTTTGTGAAAAGTTTGGGTAAAACTGCATCTGAACCGAGAAGGAACCTGGGTAAGTTTGCTTTGTGAGGAGTTTGGGTAAAACTACATCTGAACTGAGAAGGAACCTGGGTAAGGTTGCTTTGTGAGGAGTTTGGGTAAAACTGCATCTGAACTGAGAAGGAACCTGGGTAAGGTTGCTTTGTGAGGAGTTTGGGTAAAATTGCACCTGAACTGAGAAGGAACTTGGGTAAGGTTGCTTTGTGAGGAGTTTGGGTAAAACTGCATCTGAACTGAGAAGGAACCTGGGTAAGGTTGCTTTGTGAGGAGTTTGGGTAAAACTGCATCTGAACCTGGGTAAGGTTACTTCGGGATAAGTCCGTGTAAAACTTCGGCAGGAACCTGGGTAAGGTTACTTTGGGCTAAGTCTGTGTAAAACTTCAAGAGGAACCTGGGTAAGGTTACTTTGTAATAAGTTCGTGTAAAACTTCAGAAGGAACCAGGGTAAGGTTACTTTGGGATAAATTCGTGTAAAACTTCAGAAGGAACCTGGGTAAGGTTACTTTGGGATAAGTTCGTGTAAAACTTCAGAAGGAACCTGGGTAAGGTTGCTCGTGATGAGTCCGTGTAGGGCTTTAGGAGGAACCTGGGTAGGGTTACCTCGGGATAAGTCCGTATAAAACTTCGGCAGGAACCTGGGTAAGGTTACTTTGGGCTAAGTCTGTGTAAAACTTCAAGAGGAACCTGGGTAAGGTTACTTTATGATAAGTTCGTGTAAAACTTCAGAAGGAACCTGGGTAAGGTTACTTGGGGATGAGTTCGTGTAAAACTTCAGGAGGAACCTGGGTAAGGTTACTTTGGGATGTGTTCGTGTAAAACTTCAGAAGGAACCTGAGTAAGGTCACCTTGGGATAAGTTCGTGTAAAACTTCATTCGGAAATAAATGAGAAAAGACCCGTGTAAGATTTTTCAGGATAAACCCGTGTGAAGCTGTATTTAAGAGAAACCCGTGTAAGATTGCTTCGTGACAAACCCGTGTAAAGATGCATTTGGTCGCGCAGATAATTATTCTGTGTAGTTTCATGAGCTAATCTTGAACTTGCTGGAATTTATTGATGATAACCATCTTTCCTGAAAAGGTACATGATTAATCGTATATGATGCATGAAATGCATTGTATGATGATGTTCTCAAAATAAATGAGATTATGTTCTATGCAATATGTATGCGCACGTCATGATATATGAACATGAAATGCTATCGTGGCACGTCCGAGTTTGGGAAAATAAATCCTTGACTATTGTTGGAGAGTATTGGAAATTACATTCCTGATCGTAGTAGAAAAAGTGGTTCTTCTACTTCCGATGGAGATGGCGAACCGGAGATGACTATGGTGGAGACTTTCTCCTTGTTTACAGCTACTCTGTCGGGGGAGAGACTCTGTTTGAGAATAACTCTGCAGGAGAATAACTCTGTTGGGGATGAGCTTCCGTATTCAGAGAAATAAACTCTGCTCGGGAGAGAACTATATGAACCGCTTGCGATTACAAAATTGGGCTGGGGAATATAGACGTCGACTCTCCGAAAGAGCTTCGCTGGGGAAAGTAACTCCTGTTTGGGGAAGCAGAGATCAAAACTTTGGTTGCCTCTACTCTGTGGGGAGTTTAGATGTTACTAGGACGCATGCTAAGGATATGACAATGACTTCGTATCAAGACTTTTCTGCCCCTGTACCTGCTGGAGAAAGTGCCTACGGAAGCCTTGTGGATTTAGTGTTATCCCAACTTATGAGGTTCTTGGTAACTGCCGATTGAAATGATAAGTCTTCTACTGATGGGCAAGTGACAAGATGATGTGACATAGTCGTACGCTTTAATCCCTAATTTTTGCCTGGACTGTCTTTTCAGATTTTTAGTCCACTGGGATACCCTTTTTTGCCCAAGCCGCCTTTTCAGGTTTTCGACTTGCCGGGTGTACATATTTTTCATATGTATATCCCTAACTTTTTCCTGAAACCTTTTGGTTCGACGGGATGCCCTTATTTTTGCCTAGGTATGTCAACCTAGCGTGTCTTTGTTCATGCGTAGTATTTTCCGGCTATGTCCATGTTCACCGGGTACAAAGAATTGTCACTGTCCATAGTAGTAAGTATTGCCACACTTCCAGAAGATGCTCATTTGATCTTACATAATTCGTCGCTGGAATTCATGCCCAATGCCCCAAGTTATTCAGATGGAGATCTGCCCCTGGCTATTTGGTATCTTTGAGAGATTCCTTTAATCTTGATTTGACTGCCCTAGATGATGGACAATGATCATGCAGTGCCCCTTGGTTGGAAGTGTTTTTCCACTTGAGGTGATCCTTTTTATTGAGAAGGTTTTTGTTCACTAGATATTCGTCATGTGAATTTCTCTGCTGTTGAATAAATAGTCATATGCAAACAATGTTATTTTAAGAATGCAAAGCTTATGTCTGTCTTGAGGTTTTGAAAATGCAGTTTTTTTTAGTAAAATAGAATTTTGCAAAGATGTGATATCAACTCAGGATTTGTAACCGACCTTCAGGAGTCAGGATACCTTTTGTAACAGTATGCTTTCGAACTAACCCATACTTCAGCTAGGACTTTTAAGGGTTATAACATGGTCTGGTTCACGGTTTAAGAAACAAAGGATAAAGGCTCAAATTTTATTTGTACCCACCCATTCTTCGTGATGTTCTCCGATCCTATGCTCAGTTAATTATGAATTTAGATCCCGTTTGAGTCTTTGCTCTGATATTCCAGTGATGGTTCGGATACTGACAGTTTATTTTGAATAGGCAGTCATTTTTGTTGAGGGTTTGTAGGACCTCTTTCTTTTTGATTTTATTATCCCTGTCTTTTGCCTGAACTGTTTCTTTTTGTGATTACAGTCAGCGGGATGCCCCAGTTTTTTCTCTCCTTCATAGGTTTTGACTTAATGGGCTTTTATTTCGAGAGATAATGACTGTCTGTCTTGACGATTATAGGGAACCATCACCGTCTTTTGTTTCAGAAGGACGTCTTTGATGCCATTCATTATGCACCTGGATTAACTGAGAAAACTACCCTGCCCCGGGTTGTGATTAAGGGTTTTAATTTGTGTGAAAGAAAAAATCCTACTTCTTTGGCTCAAAGTGGTTGACTAGGGATTATCTTCCTTTTAACTCCACTGTTTGGGATTTGAAACAACGCATGTACATCGTCAGCAAGGTCTGTTCAAAAGCATATTGTATGGATTGTGATATCATTTTCGTCATCCTCCCTCTAAAGGCTTACAACTTTTTAGTCGAGAGTTGAATATCACAAAAAGGAACAGAGTTTAAATATAGTGAATATGAATGAATTGATTCAGAATAGACATATGCAATGCATTGATAAAGTAACAAAGTTTGACATGAATAAATATTCGAACAATCAAAAGAAAATTACAAATTGAAAATTCTAATGAATGAAAAGCCCTCTTGTTAGAACTTGTCACTTCAAATGGTGGGCCTTAGAGGATTGACAGAAACATTCCAGTTGACCATCTTGTGTGAATTCCAATGCTCCTTCATCAATCAAGTCTTGAATTTTGTATTTCAACCTCCAACAGTCGTCAATATCATGCCCCGGACTGTTGGAGTGATATGCACACCTTGCACTAGGATTGTAGTTAGGCGAAGAAGTCTTGGGATTCGAATGAGGTCCTATCAACGTAACCAAATTCATCCTCAACATGTGTTATAAATCTTGAGACAGCGGCATGTTGAGTTTGGTAAACCGCCTCTTGGGTGTATCTGGCTTACTCTGATTAACCCATTGTTTTTGGCGAGGTTGTTTTTGGACCCGTGAGGTAGTAGAAATTTGGAAAGGTCCACTCTTCACCAAACCAAACTCTTGGCTTCTTGGAGGTTGATCAATGACTTGGTCCCCGGCCTCGACTGGTTGCTTCATACTGTTGTATCCGTCTTGATGAAGTTGGTTGATGATGGCTTTTAGCTCTTCTTGCCTTCGGGCTAGGCCTTGGATAAGAGCCATCTGCCCCAGCATCTGGGTTCTCATTGCACCTACCTCAGCTTGCAGTTGTTCCAGTTGTTCGTCCTTATTGTCTTCAGGACTTTTCTTGACCAAGTTCCCAACGAGGAGTGTTTTCAACTCTTCCTGCCCCTTGGATAGGTTTAGGAATATTTCCCTGAACTGAGCTTCTTGAGTTTGAAGATCTCTGTTGTCTTGTTTGAGAGCTATTGCTGAAATAAACAGCGAGAACATGAGAGACCTGTATTGGAAGACCTGTTATGCAATGATATGTATGATATATGTATGCAATGTTTTCAAGGATCTCGCGGGGTAAACAAGAAACTGTTAGAATTTGGTTGCAGCTTAATTGAAGAAACTTCGTGTCGTTAAGAGTCCTTCTTCAAGAGTCAAGCTCACCATATCGTGTGGGTCATAGCCACTGACTCAAGTTATCGTCTTTTGATCTCTAGATGACATTGTATAGAGGAAAATAAATCCCCTTGCCCCTTGCTAGACGTCTAATTTACCATAACCTGCATCACAAACCCTTGAGATCCTTGAAATGGTTAAGGAAATGTTAAGGCATGATGTTATGATGTGTATGCTATGCGTTTAAGCAAAAGTGTGAGGTGATGTAAGCAAGTAAACCCGGCAAGAAATCCAAGTTATTGGATAAGGACTATAAACAAAACCTGCAAGGAACTCATGTTGTGAGATAATAAAACTGTGCAAGTAGTTCAAGTTGAAAGCACACAAGTCACACAAACAACCTTAGGTTTAGGCTTGCATGGGTTTTAAGGTAGTACCCTCTTGAAGTTTTTTTGGTTCAACCTGTCTTAAAAAGTAACCGGGTTCTAGAGGATCTCAATATCACTGACCATCCTTTATCGACATTGTCTCAGCTCACACAATCTTTTCTTGCGGCCGAAATATCTCGAAAGTATGATCTCAATGAGTGTAGCATCGAGTATTAACCAGTTCTCAGCTCTACACCGAGGCTGGCTATCTCACTACTTTCTAATGGCCAAGTTGGGCAATTAAAGGTTCTAAGGTCAATTGATGCTTCACGACACCACGCGGCGGCCCCGTACTCTCCCTGATTGACTCAAGGGTTACCGGTACCAACCAAAGTGCCATATCAACGTAGTTACTGCTTCAACTATGCAGGTATACCCCAACATAGTTCCCTCACAGTTTATTGCTACTTACCTAAAAGGTGTTCCCCAGATCCGGGTGTAGGATCAAATAACCCAAACAGTTCCCAAAAATATAAAGCAAGCAAGACAATTTAGAGAAAGCAATTAAATATGACCTAGATCCTAAGGTTTACCCCACTTTATATTTCCCCAGCAGAGTCTCCAGTTCTGTGATACGGTGGCAGAACCGACTGTTTAATACTGGTTTACATTTTTTGTTCGCAAAATGTCGCAGTAAGCACGAGTCTCCACCGACTTTTATTTCATTCAATCATGGAAAAGGAAAAAGAACAGAAAAGTTTTTTTCTCGAGATATTCTGAGTACGAGGGGTAGATTATAGAAAGGGAAGGTGTTAGCACCCTTTCTATCCATGGTTTTCCATGGGCTCTTAGGTACTTGCTCATTTTGAAATTGCTTGTGTGTGCTTGTTTTGAAAAGTTTTGTTTTACTTCGTTTTAACCCTTGTTTCTGTCCTAAAGAGTGTTACGAAGTGTTTTGAAAACTTTAGTTTGAAAATTTTGTTTGAAAGTGTATGGTGTAAAAGATTTATCGTTTTGAGAAAGTACCTAACAGTTATCTACCTACTCGAAAAAAGGCGTTCTTTTCCTCATATCCTTTAGTCCGTGTTATCCTACTATTAGTGAGTAGGTAACCCTAGTCGTTGGATGTTTGAGGGACTATCGAAAGGGACATAATGGTCATTGAAGGCAACATGTAAGGATACCTTAGCATTTCGAAGGGACTGTCATCATATATTCGTAGGCAACATCGAGGGACAAGATTATTTCTCGTAGGCAACTCGAGGGACATTATGGGACTATGATCTTTATGATGACTTTTATACCGAGGGTCTTTGCTAAGGGTATCCCTACGTTCGAGGGACATGACCATTGTTTTCCGAGGCAACCAAGTGGGGTATACCCTAAGAGTGAGCATGTGCATGTGTTTGATTTCAGTTATTTAATCTTTGCACAATTAAGGTGATCTACTATTTTAATTTTCCATACATTCTTGTCATACAATCCTATTAGCCATACATCTAGACAGTTAAAGATTTCAGAAATTAAAAGCGGAAAAGTAAATCTAATTATTACAAGGCTTCGGGGAATGGGGATTACATAACCAAAACTTTGGGGAAATTAAACAGTAAATAAAACCCTAGTTTAAAAGACTATTACAACCTCAGAGCAATTACAAAAATATAATAAAAAGTACGTACGACAAACGTAAATGCGAGAAATTATGGTTTTGACCCTTGAAAACCAAATTGAATTTAATTAAAGAAAAAAAAATCATTTTTTGTCCTTTTTATTTAAGGAAATAAAGAATAAATTGTAAAATATCCTAATCACTACTTAAGTTTTAATTATGAAAAATCATTAAATTAATGCAAAAAAAAAAACAATTAACCTATTTTTGTGTTTTTATTTTGAGAAGGAATTAAAATTAAGAATTAAACCTAATTTCTATTTGATTTTAATTACGAAAAAAAAATTGAAGTTAACTTAATTAAACTAATTAATGCAATTAAGTATTTTATGAAAAAAAAGACTAAACCTAATATTGTTTGTAATTTTCTAACTTTTATGTTTTGATTAAAAATTATTTTTGGAAAATAAAATAAATAAATAAATTAAAACAATAAAAAGAATTGAAATAAAATAAAAAAGAAAAGATTGGGCATGTGTGGTAGAATGCAGACTGGGGGGTGCATTGCCAAATTGTTAGGCCCAAATTGGTTGGCCCATGTTCCTTGTGTGTGATCCCATGTGGATTATCTTCAGAGAGTGCACCATGGGCTGTTGTGGTTGGACGCTGGATCTGGAACAAGGGATGATCCAAAGGGTAGGATTTGTGAGCGTATGATGGACGCATGGAATGGTGATGTACTGAATCTGCAGTAAATTGTTAGGAAAATAATAAAAGTGTGAATTAATAATTAAAAACCTAACTCTGATTAATTTACAAGTTAACTATGAAATAAAATCAATATTGATTAAATCAAAATAACTTTTATGTCAAAAATTATTTTAATTAATTGAAAACCTAAAACTAATATTCAATGATTTTTTTATGATTTTATATGTTAATTAAATTAATGATAGAAAACAAATCAAGTGAAAAATAAATAAATGAAAAGGGTTAGAAAAAAGAATAGTCAAAAAAGTGAAAAATGCATGGGGTAGGTGATGAACCCATGCCCCTTGGGTCACAGTTAGGCGTCTCATCCACCAAGCCAAGCTATTGTTTGTGATTCAAACTTGTTCTATGTAACAACAAGAACTCATTTGAACAATTAATAAACATTAGCAATGCATGAAATTAATTGTATGAATGTTTGAAAGAAAAGCAAATCGGAGAAGATGAGTATGCTTGTTTCAAGCATCAATGGCCATGACTTTCGACCTATTCTTACCCTTAGATACCTCAGGAATGATTTGTAATTGATGGCTTAGACTGAAAGTTGCTGGATCTTCGGTTTTGACTTTGCACTAGTTTTGACAGAATTTGAGGTTTTAGAGAGCGTTCTTGGGCAGCCAATTTCGTGTTCCCTAGTGTATGAGGGTGTTGTGTTTATATAGAGGAGGAATTTAGGTAAAAAATAATGGAAGAAATCTCATGGTATCTTGAGGAATTATGAAGATTTGATTTGATTTGCTTTTATTATTTTACCATTTAATTTGATTTATTTTGGTTTAAATGAATAAAAATCAAAATAAATAAAAAATAATAAAATAATAGGTGGAATAGCTCAGGGGTCGTGGGTCCTATTAGAAACATGTTTCAAACAAGAAAACATGGGCCCCTTTGGAAAAAATTTAAATTTGATCAATATTGACTTTTGACAATTTCCAAAAATTGCCAACTTTGACAATGCACAACTCTCTCAATTTTGACCCTAGGAGGGTGTTCTTGGACTTTTTGGAAATATTAGGATGTCCTCTAAACAAACCTTTTGGTTTCATCTCAATTGGATCTTCCATGTTCATGTATGAAGCTTTGACCCAAAAGGTGTTTTTGTTGACTTTTCAAAAGGATCTATAATGTCAAAATTCATATCTTTTTGTGAGTGCATATTTTGAACTTATGAGCTGTAGATGAGTTGTAGGGAATTTTATTCTCTTCACAATGAGCTTTGGATGGAAAATTTCTGATAAAGTATGAAGAAGTTATGCTTGGTCAAAGTTGGGTTGACTTTTACTACAAAACCCTAATTTAGCAACTTTTGGGTTTTGATGAATTTGGAGCATACCTTGAGGAATCATGATCAACCCTTGATCAAATGATGTAAGTCACTTCAAAATGTTGATGTTGACCAAAAATCTTGAGGTTTGACTGTGTGTGGGCCACAGTTGACTTTTGACCTAATAAAGTTGATTCTCAAGAATCTGAGCAGTTGGCTGAGCAAACTTCTTATGCAAGGCATGAAACTTGACATGGATGATCTTGGGAACATATTAGGACCTTGGGAACCATTTGATTCCTTTGTGGTTCACACATCTTTATGAAAAGGGAAACCCTAATTTGAGGTATACTGCCTTAGGAGAGAGTTTGTTTGGTCAACTCTTGGACTTCCTTGAGCAAATTTGGGACCTCAATTGACATTTGTTGAGTAAAATGAGAGGGCAAATTTTGGAGTACAACACTATGCTAGTGGAAGTTGTACCAAGACTTTCGTCTGGATCAGTTGAATCGCTACTAAGATCCTCCTGATTACTATGCCAGTCAAAGTTAATTCAAGGCTTGTCCCGAGTTTACTCAAATCGATGCTAAGATTTCTATCCTAGTTGAAGACAACTTGAGACCTTTCTCTGGTTCAGTCAAATTGATACTAAGATTTCTATTCCAGTTAAAGAAGCTATGAAGCCCGGAAGCTGGCCGGATAATAGTTAATCAACAATTCAAGACACTGTGAAGCCCGGATCCTGGCCTGATAACAGTTTAATCTCATTTCTCCAATAAGACGCTGTGAAGCCTGGAATACGACCAGATAGCATTCAGCTTTATCATCCTC
The DNA here is from genome assembly GCA_948472305.1 of Vicia faba. Taxonomy (NCBI): domain Eukaryota; kingdom Viridiplantae; phylum Streptophyta; class Magnoliopsida; order Fabales; family Fabaceae; genus Vicia; species Vicia faba. The sequence goes on from OX451735.1 coordinate 241,796,210, forward strand.
AGTAAGTCACTGTGAAGCCTGGATCCTGACCAGATAGCAGTTCACTTATGTCTCTTCAATCAAGAGATGACTCCCCGGTAGGTTAGCAGGAAACTGAAGCTCCTAGACTCTATTCCCCAAGACAGAGACCAACATTCCTTAGCGAAGTCCTCCCTAACAATAGGAACATGAATTCCCAAGAAGGAATATCTCACAAAATCATCATTGTTCTGAATGGCATCTTTAAGCCCATCTCCGACGACTCTCCGTCATATTCTCTAGATGGCATCTTTAAGCCCATCTCTGACGGTCTTCTGTCATATTCTCCAAATGGAATCTGTAAGCCTATTTCCGACGTTATCAACCCTCAATATTACTTCATGCGAGTGCAAATTTCGGGGCACTATAGTGTTCAATCATCTTCGACCCTTAGATCTAGAAAGGCGGGCAGGCCAATCTAAATCCCCAGGTTTAAGAAGATTCAACAGGGGCAACTGTTGTACTCCAAAATTTTCCCTCCCATTTTCACACAAGACATACTCCTAGAGGTCCTCAATTGCTCAAGTTGACTAAAGATTGACCAAGCAAATCCTCCTCTTAAGACAATAAGCCTCAAACTAGGGTTTCAATTTCAAGCAAGATGGTTGAGTTCCAAGGGTCCAAAATGGTCTCCATTGACCTAATATGTCCTCAAGATCATCCATGCCAAGTTTCATGCCTTGCACAACAAGTTTGTTCAGTCAACTGCTCAAATGCCTGAAAATCAAATGTATTAGATCAAAAGTCAATTGTAGCCCAAATACAGTCAAACTTCAAGATTTGTGGTCAACATCTAAATTTTGAAGTAATCTCCATCATTTGATCAAGGGTTGATCATGATTCCTCAAGAAATGCTCCCAACTCATCAAAAGTCAAAAATGGCAATTTAGGGTTTCTATAGGAAAAGTCAACCAAACTTTGACCAAGCATAACTTTTTCATACTTTATCAAAAAGTTTTGAAGAGAATCCAATTCCCTACAACTTCTCATCATGCCTCAAGTACAATAAATGCCTCAATCAAAAGATATAAGCTCATACATTATAGGTCATTTCAAAAAGTCAACAAAAACACCTTCTGGGTCAAAGCTCCTTACATGGACATGGAAGATCCAATTGAGATGAAACAAAAAAGGTTATTTTGAGGACATACTAATCTTTCTAAAAAGTCAAATAACACCCTGTGATACAGTGGGAGAACTGACTTGAAGGTTTTGTGTTTGATTGCAAATGTTGCGGTTAGCAAGAGTCGCCACCGACTTTACTTTTATCCAAAAGGAAAGGTGAAAAAGCACAGGAAAGACCTTTGAGATTGTTTCTTGAGTTCGGGGGGTAGGTTATGAAAAGGGAAGGTATTATCACCCTTTTCATCCATGGTTTTCCATGGGCTCTTAGTTACTTTCTAGATCACTTTCTTTTGTTTGAAATTGTGCTTTGTGTGGTTTTTGAAAGTATTATGTAAAGAGGCTATTATTTAGGCAATCTTTGTAATGATTCTTGTTCGTAAGAATGTATAAAAAGATGTTGATCTTTTTGAAAATGTTTTCAAGTTTTGTAAGATGTTTTGGAATGTGTAGGTGTTTATTTTGAAAATAGCAATGATGTTTTTTTTGAAATGGAGCAAGTAATTAGGAGCAATCTACCTACTCAAATGTCTTTCTTGTTCATTTTCTCTTCCTTTGACATTGTTGTCTTACCATTGATTTGGTAAGCAACCCTATCTTTGGATGTAAACAGGACGGGCGTGGGTCATCGTATAGCCATGATTAGCAATGTTGCAAGGTATCTTAGCATTCTTTTTTTGAGGGACTAAGATCATTTGTAAGGCAACTTTAGATAGCGTCATCGAGGGACTATGCTCTTGTATTTGTTTTTTTTGCTAAGATACCTTACATGTGTAATATGGACATTTTGTATAAGGCAACCAAGTGGAATAACCCTAGGGGTGCTTGTGTGCAAGTGTGTTATTTTCATGCTTGATTTTGTCTTGAATTAGGGTTTTTGATTTGATTGATTTTATCTTCCCATACAAACCCTAATTACTAGCATGTTATGTAAAAGCGATAAATTGCGAAATTTAAAGTTACTACGCTATCACAACATTTGTGGGAGAGGGGTACACAATTTATAAATGGGGATTGAAATAATATAAACCTAATTAATCTATTACAACCAAATTGAATATTGTACAAATAATTGAAGAAATATATAAAGTACAAATGCAAATTGAAAGAAATGATCTTTATGTTTGGATTTTTGTATGAAAGAGGTTTTAACGTAAACCTAATTAAAGAAAAAAATTTCAAATTAAATTAACTTAAGTTAAATAAGAAAAGAAATTAATTAAGAAAAGATTTTTGAATAAAACCCTAATTCTATTTAGTTGATTAAAAGAAAATAAGTTTAAAGAAAAAAAAAGTATTTTTGTATTTTTGTCTTGAAAATAGTATGTGGTGTTATGAAATATTTTTGGTCTTTTTTTATATTAAAATAAATATATTTAAATAAATAATAATCTAGTTTTAATTTAATTTACAAGGAAATTAATAAAAGTAAATAAAGTATAATGAATAAAATAATTTTTTATATGGAAAAATATTTAAATTATGTCAAAATATAAATCTATTATTTTTATACTTTTTATGATTTTTTTGGTATTTTAGAAAATATATTTAAAAGGAAAAATAAAATAAATAAGTGAATAAAAATAAATGGGCCAGGGGGTGCCAAAAGTGGGCAGGGAAGTATGCTAGCAAAAAAAAATGCCAGGCCCAAAGGGCCCAGCGCCTGCAAAAAAAGATGTTAGGAAATCAGAAAAATGTAAAAAAATGTAAAAGGGGGGTTCACATTGGTTCGAACCCTCGCCCTTTAGGTAACACATGACTTAGTACGCGCGCGCTTGCCACTGGGGTGGCTGTTTCATCCGGTCATATAATAAAAGCATAAATATATATTAGAAACTGCTTTCTGAAGGCAACTTCATCTTCAACCTCGCGCCTAGCCGGACCACCTGTATCTTCCTCATCTCTCCACAAAAATGGAAAGTTCAAACATGAAAGTTGTGGTGTTTCTTCCCACGAATTCAACCATATAACTTATGTAATCTAAAAGTCAAAGATAAAATCTAATTTTGCTGGTCCTAAATTGAAACCTAATTTTCTCAGAAATTTCAAATCCAAAATTTTCTATACACAGTCAATATAAATGAGAACTATGAACAGGGTCAGCTTTAGAGCAAAGATACCTACATTTTGTTTTCACAAATCAGGATCAAATGATGCTTGTATGAAGAGATAGAAGTTTGAAAATTTACCTCTTGCAGCTGGAGTCGTGAACAGAGTTTGAGTAATTTTTGAGAGGGCCTGAGGATCTGTTTAGCTTTCCTGGTCCTCCATGAGTGTTTTGCAAGCCTTACTTTGTTCTGAAACTAGCTGGAACTCTCTACTCAAGTCCAACTGTAATGGAGATTTTTGAAAATGGTGGATGATGAAGATGAAGTTACAGAAGTGTAACAGGTGTTGAGATGAGTTTTATATGATGTATGTGAAGTGTTTGGATGGTTAAAAGTGGAAACGCACGAGTGGAAATGGAGATGGGTGTTTGAAGCTCAAAAAATGGAGTTTTGGCCAGTTCTGACTTATGAAGGCTTGAGGGTGTTTTAGGGCTTGTCAAAAGCGTGTCCTATGTTGCAAATAGTCTCCCTAAATATAATTAAAGGTTTAGATGTTTTGTAATGATCAGAAAACAAGAGATCACATGTTATGGATTTTGCCTTATTTTTGAAGCAACATTGACAAGCATTGTTCCAAGGCAAGGTACAAGGCTTGGGTGGCTGAAACCTTCAAACACACTTGTTATGATTGTGTAGAGTGTTTTTGTGCAGAAATAACAAATGCAAGGCTCAATGCAAGCTGACTTTGCATAAAGCTTGTTTTTCTAAAATGGCAATGCTGCCTTTCTTCCCAAAATGGAATTATACTTGTACAATGCATTGAATGCTTGGATTAAAGCTTCCAACAGCTGTAAAAACACTTAATTATGGAGTGAAAGTCAAGTTAGAAGCCTGCAAAGTGAGATGTGTGTAGCATGCTTGAAGATTGGATCCAATGTTCATCATGAAAATGGCTTGAAAAACAAGAATGGAACCCTAACTTCATCTCTTCGATTCTCCCTACTCAAGAATGATATCAAGGAGTTCTTGGACATTTTGGAAAGCTTGCAATGTTCTATACAACTCACCTTTGAATTTCTTTTGAAGATTCCCCTTGGAACTATGTGAAAAATTGCCATGAAGTTAGATGTGTGCAGCATGCTTGAAGATTGGATCCAATCACAAAATTATAACTTGAGATCCAAGCATTTTTAGTAGAAGTTGTATGAAGAAAAGTTGTAGATTTCATGGAGATATACAACTTTCATGTTGGAAGTTTCTCTTGAATCATCTTGCATCATGGTGAAAATTTGGATCAAAGTTATAAAAAAACAAGAAATTTCCAACACTTGGAAAAATTTCTAAGTTTAGAAATTTTGACTTTTCAAAATGAAATCTTGACTTTTTGATTTCTTGATGAATAAGTTTCACATTTGACATGTTTTGATGGATTATGATCTTTGGCACTTGAATTTGACCAAAAAGTCAAAGTTTGACTTTTCAGTATACAATTGACTTTTAATTAGTTGACTGCAAAATTCATTTGTCAATCCAATGTACTTGCAATGTTTTGAATCATGTCATTAGGTCAAAATGATGCAATTATAATTTTGAGATCATTCCTTAAACCAATTTATCATTTTCTAGGTTAAAAATGAGAAATTGCCCTTTCCCAGTCAAAACCCTAATTTTGACCATTTTGCCCTTTTGGAGATTTGGTCAAATTTCTTGTGGAATTATGGTCCAAACTTGATCGAATGATACATATGGGTCTAAAATGTTGATGTGGATAAGAAATTATGAATTTTGACTGTAAATTTGCTATAGTTGACTTTTTCCCCAATACAGTTGATTTTTAGGTCAACTATTCAATTGACTGATCAAAAGTGTGATCCAAGGCTTGCAACTTGACATGAGTAATATTGGGGGTCCATAATTATCCTTCAAATTCATATGAAGCATTGATATTCCAAAAATCCTTGTGCAAACTCAAACCCTAATTTTGGTCATCAGTGCATAAGGAGGTGTCTTGAGCTGATCAAACCCTAGTGAAGTCTTGAGTCCAGGAGATCTTGTGAGCAAAATTCTTGATAAGTGAAAGGTCAATTTTTGGGGTACAACAGCTTCCCATGTTCAATCTTCTTAAACCTAAAGAGTTATATTGGCGAGTTTTACCATTCGTGACTCGAAGGTGGGAGATGATTGGACACTAGAGTGCCCAGAAATTTGCACTCGACGATGTGTAGGTTGAGGGAATGGGCTTAAAGATGCCATTTGGAGAGGTGATAGAAACTTTTTGGAGATGAGCTTGTAGATGCCATCCAATAATGATTGTTGAATGGTAATTTGTGAGTTGAAAGAATGAGTATCAGAATGGCATCCGTGTCTGGAGCGTATCTGAACTGTATCTGGGAGCTGATTCTGAATGAGTATGAGAATGGCATCCGTGATTGGAGCGTATCTGAACTGTACCTAAAAGTCGAATCTGAATGAGTATCAGAATGGCGTCCGTGATTGGAGCGTATCTAAACTGTATCTGAAAGTCAAATCTGAATGAGTATCAGAATGGCATCCGTGTCTGGGGTGTATCTGAACTGTATGTGAAAGTTGAATCTGAATGAGTATCAGAATGGCATCCGTATCTGGAGTGTATTTGAATTGTATCTGGGAGCTGATTCTGAATGAGTATCAGAATGGTGTCCGTGATTGGAGCGTATCTGAACTGTATCTGGAAGTCGAATCTGAATGAGTATCAGAATAGTGCCCGTGATTGGAGCGTATCTGAACTGTATCTGAAAAATCTGAACATTGTTAATGGTAGCTGTTAATCTTATCCTGAAAAGGGTAAAATGTTAGCTATAATGCAAAGTCATGTTGTATGAAATGTATGCTATAATGCATTTGTTTTATCAATGTTTATGATATATGGATGCAATGTATACGTATGTGAGCTAATTTGCTGCACTACTATTGGATTATGGAAAATAAATCCCTGACTGTTGCTAAGGATATGTAAGTCTACATGTCTTGAAGTCGAAGTGTTGATGAATTTCCAGTTTAGAGAAATAAACTCTGTTGTAAGGGAAATGCCATGTATTGCTTAAAAATCTGTTTGGAGAAATTGGATGATTTCTACCAGGGATTGATAATTGGAAGTTTTATTCCGCTGGGGATTAAATGACATACTGCGGGGGATTTCTTATGAAATAGCCTAGAGGTATTTCCCTATCCTTTTAACCTATCAGTGATTTCCTTTTTTTATTTTGTTTATTTGTAAACAATAATTATGTTCAAATGCATATGTTCAACAATGAATCATTGGACGTTTTTATAAACAAAACACAAGAGTAAAGAAAAACATATAGTTTTGCACTGTCAAAGGAATATTTTTGTATTGATTTTAAGCAAGTATTTTTGTACGGTGAGACAAACATTCTAGTAGGAGAACTCTGTCGTAAAAAATGTAAATATTGATACAAAGAAAAGATAGCTATGTGTAATAATCCCATGGGGGTTTCCATTCTGCTATAACCTTCGTATCTCTGAGTGTTTTGTCTATTTGTTGTCTCATCCGAAGATGATTGAATTGATCAGATCCTCTTATTTTGTCAGTGGAAGCCAAAGGTTGTCCATAAAGTGATCCAACGGGACATAGTCATACGCTTTAATTCCCTAACTTTTGCCTGGACCGCCCTTTCGGGTTTTCAGTCCACCGGGAAACCCTTTTTTGCCCAAGTCGCCCTTTCGGGTTTTCAACTTGTCGGGTGTACAAATTATTTTGTTTTATCCCTAATTTTTGCCCGAACCTTTTGGTTCGTCGGGATGCTCTTGTTTTACTCAGGTATGTCAACCTAGCGGGTCTCTTATGCGTAGTATCTTTTGACTATGTTCGCGTTCGGAGGATGCGGCAGGTCTTCACCATCCATGGTGGTCAAGATCATTTCCCCACCAGAGAATATGTTTTTGATTACAAATGGTCCTTCATATGTAGGAGTCCATTTTCCCCTAGGATCACCTTGTGGCAATATGATGCGTTTGACCACTAGGTCCCCAACTTGATACACTTGGTGTCTGACTTTCTTGTTGAAAGCCTTGATCATTCGTTTTTGATACATTTGACCATGGAAAACAGCAGTAAGTCTCTTCTCATCAATCAAGTTCAGTTGATCAAGTCAAGTCTGGATCCAATCGTCTTCGTTCAACCCTGCATCCTTCATAATCCTCAAAGAGGGGATCTAGACCTCGATAGGCAATACAACCTCCATGTCGTAAACCAAAGAATAGGGTGTTGCCCCGGTTGATGTGCGAGATATGGTACGATACCCGTGGAGAGCGAATGGTAACATCTCATGCCAGTCTTTGTATGTGTATGTCATTTTCTGTATGATCTTTTTAATGTTCTTATTTGCAGCTTCGACATCGCCATTCATCTTCGGCTGGTAAGGAGAAGAACTGTGATGCTGAATCTTGAATTGCTCGCACAAGGCAGTGATCATAGTGTTATTGAGATTTGTACCATTGTCAGTGATGATCCTTTCTGGGATACCATACCGGCAAATGAGGTTCTGTTTGATGAACCGAGCGACAACGTTCTTGGTGACGGAAGCGAAGGAGGCTGCCTCCACCCACTTTGTAAAGTAATCAATAGCCACTAAGATGAAGCGGTGTCCATTGGAGGCCGTCGGCTTGATTTTCCCAATCATATCAATCCCCCACATGGCAAAGGGCCAAGGATCCGTCAAGACGTTCAGAGGAACCAGAGGTACGTGCACCTTGTCAGCATAAATTTGACACTTATGGTAGGTTCGAGAGTGTTGATAACAATCTGCTTCCATGGTAGACTAGTAATAGCCTGCCCGTAGGATTTTCTTTGCCATCGTATGCCCACTAGAATGGGTGCCGAAAGTGCCTTCATGCAATTCATCCATGATCCTTTCAGCTTCAACCTTATCTACGCACCGAAGCAACACAGAGTCATGATTGCGTTTGTACATGATGCCATTACTAAGGAAGAATTTAGCAGAGAATCTCCTTAAGAACTTCTTATCATTGACTGAAGCTCCTTCCGGATATTCTTGAGCCTCGAGATACCTCTTGACTTCGTGAAACCAAGGCTGGTCCATGACTTCTTCAGTATTAATCTCGTGACAGTGTGCTGGTTCATCCATTCGTTCAATGATGATCTGGGGAGCCTCGTTATCCCAATTAAGTTTAAACATAGATGACATTGTGGCTAGTACGTCTGCTAGCTGATTTTCTTCTCGCGGGAAATGCTCGAAGGTAATCTTCTCAAAATGTGGTAGTAATTTAAAAACATGTTCTTTGTAAGGGATAAGGTTAGGGTGTTTGGTGTCCCATTCCCCTTTGATCTGACTGATGACCAAAGTTGAATCTTCGAATACATCCAAGGATTTGATCCCCAAGTCTATGGCAGCTCTGAGACCAAAGATGCATGCTTCATATTCTGCCATGTTTTTATAGAATTAAAGAAGAGTCTTGTGGTAAAGGGAGTATGACGTCCTTCCAAAGATATGAGTACAACACCGATACCATTGCCAAGTGCATTGGATGCTCCATCAAAGAACAGGGTCCATCGGGATCCTTGTTCAGGTCCGTCATATGGCCTGAATTCTTCACAGTTGTCTAATGTCATGATGTCTTCATTCGGAAATTCGAATTTCATGGACTGGTAGTCTTCTACAGCTTGGTGAGCAAGGTGATCGGCTAATACACTGCCCTTTATTGCTTTCTGGGTAGTATATTGTATGTCATATTCCGTCAGAATCATCTGCCACCTTGCTATTCTCCTAGAAAGAGCAGGCTTCTCGAAGATGTATTTTATCGGATCCATTTTAGATATCAACAAGGTAGTATGAGTCAACATATACTATCTTAGCCAGCGAGCAGCCCATGACAGAGCGCATCAAGTTTTCTAGAGCAGTGAATATCTTGTTTCACAGTCGGTAAACTTTTTGCTCAGGTAATAAATAGCGTGCTCTTTTCGGCCAGACTCATCATGCTGCCCCAATACACACCCCATTGAGTTTTCTAAAACAGTAAGATACATGATCAATGGTCTTCCCTCGACTGGTGGAATCAACACAGGAGGCTCTTGTAAGTATTCTTTGATTTTGTCAAAAGCAACTTGGCATTCATCATTCCATTTGACTACTTGATCTTTGGCCAGTTCTGACTTATGAAAGGTTGAGGGTGTTTTAGGGCTTGTCAAAAACGTGTCCTATGTTGCAAATAGCCTCCCTAAATATAAGAAAAGGGTTAGAGGTTTTGAAATGATCAGAAAACAAGAGATCACATGTTATGGATTTTGCCTTGTTTTTGAAGCAACATTGACAAACATTGTTCCAAGGCAAGGTACAAGGCTTGTAGGGTGGCTGGAACCTTTAAACATACTTGTTCTGATTATGTAGAGTGTTTTTGTGCAGAAAGAACAAATGCAAGGCTCAATGCAAGCTGACTTTTCATAAAGCTTGCTTTTCTAAAATGGCAATGTTGCCTTTCTTCCCAAAATGGAATTATACTTGTACAATGCATTGAATGCTTGGATTAAAGCTTCCAACAGCTGTGAAAACACTTAATTATAGAGTGAAAGTCAAGTTAGAATCCTGTAAAGTGAGATGTGTATAGCATGCTTGAAGATTGGATCCAATGTTCATCATGAAAATGGCTTGAAAAACAAGAATGGAACCCTAACTTTATCTCTTCGATTCTCCCTACTCAAGAATGGTCTCAAGGAGTTCTTGGATATTTTAGAAAGCTTGAAATGTGCTCTACAACTCATATTTGAATTTCTTTTGAATATTTCCATTGGAACTATGTGAAAAATTTCCATGAAGTTAGGTCAAAAATCTGCCTAACTAGGGCAAAATTTCACTAAGTCTTTTTTAGTTCATGAGCATGTATTCACAAAATTATAACTTGAGATCCAAGCATTTTTAGTAGAAGTTGTATGAAGAAAAGTTGTAGATTTCATGGAGATATACAACTTTCATGTTGGAAGTTTCTCTTGAATCATCTTGCATCATGGTGAAAATTTGAATCAAAGTTATGGAAATACAAGAAATTTCCAACACTTAGAAAAATTTCTAAGTTTAGAAATTTTGACTTTTCAAAATGAAATATTGACTTTTTGATTTCTTGATGAATAAGTTTCACATTTTGACATGTTTTGATGGATTATGATCTTTGGCACTTGAATTTGACCAAAAAGTCAAAGTTTGACTTTTCAGTATACACTTGACTTTTGATCAGTTGACTGCAAAATTCATTTGTTAATCCAATATACTTGCAATATTTTGAATCATGTCATTAGGTAAAAATGGTGAAATTGGACTTTTTAGATCATTCCTTAAACAAATTGATAATTTTCTAGGTTAAAAATCAGAAATTGCCATTTCCCAGTCAAAACCCTAATTTTGACCATTTTGCCCTTTTGGAGATTTGGTCAAATTTCTTGAGGAATTGTGGTCCAAACTTGATCAAATGATACATATGGGTCTAAAATATTGATGTGGATAAAAAATTATGAAGTTTGACTGTAAATTGGCCATGGTTGACTTTTTCCCCAATACAGTTGATTTTTAGGTCAACTGTTCAATTGACTGATCAAAAGTGTGATCCAAGGCTTGCAACTTGACATGAGTAATCTTGGGGGTCCATAATGATCCTTTAAAGTCATATGAAGCATTGATAGTCCAAAAATCCTTGTGCAAACTCAAACCCTAATTTTGGTCATCAGTGCATGAGGAGGTGTCTTGAGCTGATCAAACCCTAGTGCAGTCTTGAGTCCAGGAGATCTTGTGAGCAAAATTCTTGATAAGTGAGAGGGAGGATTTTGGGGTACAACACACCCTCTTAGGGTAAAAAATGAGAGGGATATGCATTTCTAAAGTTGACCAAATTTTGGAAATATGCATGAAGTCAACATTGATCAAAATTGATATTTTTTTCCAAATGGGCCCATGTTTTCTTGTTTGAAACTTGTTCCTAAAATGACCCACGACCCCTGAGCTTATCCACTTATTATTTTATTATTTTTATTATTCGTTTTGATTTTTATTCATTAAAATAAAAATAAATCATTTAAAATAATGGAATAATGAAATAAAATCAAAGATTGGATTTTATGAGCACATTATGAGTCTATAATCAACTGGTAAATCATATAATTCGTGCAAGGACTAATTGATTAGGCACAAATCAAATCTTTTCTCATCAATTTGCAAATATTCAACTCAGTTTTATTGACCTAATTGCTTCTACTATATATGCATAACAAATCCTGATGATAAAGACAAGGATTGGTCGTGTAGAATTGAGACAAGAAAATTCAATTTTTTGATAAAAAGTGGTGCTCGAATTTTGATTTACAGGGAGATTCAAAGCATTATAAGGCTTTCAATCAATCCCCGGGCACGTTTGGAAGCTACCTGGACCACGCCCACGCATCAAAGCACCCGGAAACGACTCATACGGTATCACGGCTTGCCCTTCATTCTTGAATTTGGTTTTGGGGATTTACGCGTTATAACTTATTTCTAAACATACATTCATGTTTGTATCATCATTTAGAAGTTGTTTGTATAATTAATTATGAGTTTTTATGCATGGATGAATACCTGCCATTGTTAGGGTTTAGAGGTGCGTTTTAGGGTTTTTCATTACAGGTGAAATTAAGCCAAAAGAAGAGTACCATTGTACTCACGAGATCAAACCCAATTGGTCTGCATTCTTAGAATTCATTTATATTGTGTGGCTGTGATTTTTGAGATATGCAGGTTTATGGCTATAGCATACGTCCGTAGGTAAAAGTTCTGGACCTAAAACGACAGTCCCTTGGGGAAGATGACTACGTGTCAAAGCCTGAGTGGGCAATTTTAACTTTGCGCGTGTTTTGTTACAGTCGTTAACCATTATTCAATATATTATATTTTGTTAATTTCTATTAATAAAAGACCAAGTGGCCCAGTGGCAAGCAGGAAGGATGTTAAGGCGTTGTGTGTGGGAGGTCAGGGGTTCGACCCCTGCCTCCAACATTTTCTATTTTCCCAATATTTCCTTGCAAAATCCCTACTTTCATTCCATGTGCACTCATCATATGCCTCCAGAGCATCACCCTTGGATCGTTCCTTGGCCAGATCTCACGCTTCTAGGCTGCATCCCTATGATGGACCCCCAGGCTCCCAACAACATTGGATCTAGCGTTGGTTATGGGCCACAGGATCTTGGGCTTGACAGAATTCAGCATGCCACCCTCCATTTGGGTTTACACACCTTAGGCCCATTTCTTCACTCTTAGTTATTTTACTATTTTTATTTTATTCAATTAGTTTAATTTTTTTAAAATCAATTTTTTTTAGAAAATCATAAAATCATCACAAAAATAGGACTTACTTTTTTTATTAAATTAATTTTTTGCATATTAATTATTTTAATCAATCTTAATTTATTTTCATTAATTAAAATTAATTAGAAAATTAGGTCAATTTCAAATCATTTTTTATAAAAAATTCAAAAACATATTTTAAATGTTTATAGGGTTTTGCACCTTTTTTCAATTTTAATTCTCGCGCTTAATTACTTTTTCCGTATGATTTATTTTTCATTATTGATGTAATTGCGCCCGGTTTGTAATAGTTTAATTAGGGTTTTAATTCCGCATTTTTACCTTTCAGACACTAATTATGTAATTGCACCAAAGCCTTGTAATAGTTAGGAATTTTATCTTTCCGCCATTTATTTTCCCGCACGATAAACTGCTTAGATGAATGTTTAATAGGGTCGTATGAAAGATAATAATTAATTGAACCTAGATAACCCTAATTGTGCAAGATAAGATATATCTGGAAAAAGCACACTTTTGCACACTTGCACCCCTAGGGTATTACCTCACTTGGTTGCCTTCAGAAACAATGGTCATGTCCCTCAAGCGTAGGGATACTCTTAGCAAAGACCCTCAGTTTAATATCATCATAAGGATCATAGTCCATAAAATGTCCCTCGAGTTGCCTGCGAGAAATGATCTTATGATGATAGTCCCTTCGAAATGTTAAGGTATCCTTACATGTTGCCTTCAATGACCATAAACGTCCCTTTCGATAGTCCCTCATACATCCAATGACTAGGGTTACCTACTCATTAATAGTAGGATAACACGGTCTAAAGGAAAGGAGGAGAAGAACAATCTTTTTTTGTATAGGTAGATAACTGTTAGGTACTTGCTCAAATAAATTTTCACACCACACTTTCGAACATACTTTTCAAACAAAAGTTTTCAAAACGCTTTATCACACTCTTGAGGACTGATACAAGAGTTACCATGAAGTATATCGTCGCACTAAGGCAATTTTCAAAGCTTTTCAAACACACAAACACAAGCAATTTCAAAAATGAGCAAGTACCTAAGAGCCCATGGAAACCATGGATGGAAAGGGTGCTAACACCTTCCCTTTCCATAATCTACTCCCCGTACTCAGAAATCTCGAAAAAAGGTCTTTTTCTATTCTTTTCACCCTTTCCTTGTTGGATAAAAGAAAAGTCGGTGGCGACTCTTGCTTACCGCGACATTTGCGAACAAAAAATGCAAATCAGTATTAATAGTCGGTTTTGCCACCGTATCACACATTGCAAAAAATTTCCAACTGATCCTAGTTCACCATTTCATTTGTCTACTTTATCGATATCATGTTTATCATTTTGGCATGGAAATCAATATTTGATGTATCCATTCTATCTTTTAACTTGATAGAAAATTCCTAAGAATCTCTTATCGAAGATTTATAATATAGAAGTAGAAAAGGGGGTTCTATGGAGAACCCCTTAAGGAGTTCCCTATGTCGAATGATGCATGATCACAACCAATTGAAATACACCAAATAAATAGAGACAAAGAGGGGGGAGTTCGACAACTCCCTTCCTAAATTACTCTATCTTATGAATTTTTCAACTATTAGAATGATTTCCACACCATGTCATGTAACACAAGATAACTTTGTACTTCTTAGGAGGACTTACCCATAAATTATATGGCTAGATATATAGCAAAAATCTAGACCTAATCACTTCTTACTTTAGGGGGGCTTCCCCATAAAGAAAGAATGATATTCAAAGAAGAGTGTGGAGAAGGCATTGTTGCAGACACAAAGTTGGAAGAAAATACAGGGAAGTAAAACCATCCCCTATTTTTTTACAATGAATAACTAATCAAGTTTAAATATCTTTTTGGTCCTTTATCTTTACCTCGAGGTCTATTTTGGTCCCTTACCTTTAAAAAGACAAATTTTATTCCTTATCTCTTCAAACAATGCCATATAAGTCCTTTCTGTCAAATTCTCTCATATGACATATATTTTTATACTTGTGGATGTTGAGTTGGCATTCATTCTTCATTTTCATTGCTTTCCATTGCATTGTTTGAAACCGCGAGTTCTTTCAACCATGAGTTTTGGTCGTTTTTCATTAGTTGTGAAATAGAAGAGCTCTGAAAGTTCTGATTCTAAGGTATACACAAGTTCCAATATGTGATAAAAACCATGTTGTCATTATGGAGACATAGTTGTTCTTTGCTGGGCAACATCAATTAATGTTAGTACCATGGTTTTGTGGATTGGAAACATTTTGCTAAAACATGGTTCTGACCAGATGTTGAACAAGATGTCTTAACATCTTGTTCTGATATGCAGCACGCTTCCATTGTCGTAACATCTTGTTCTGATATGTAGCACGCTTGCACTGCTGTTTTTAAATCTTTTTGAATATATATCATATATTTTTGTAGGTCAAGAATATTTGTTTTTGAACATGTTTTATATCTCCAGTTGTACATTAGTTACTAAATTGGGCCTTAAGACAATTTAGGAAACTTTGTATTGCTTGCTCTAAGATTTAAGGAGATTTGCTACACAATAGGTGAATCACTCAGCTTGTGGATGAAGAAATATCTAGATGTAGAATTCGAAGCCCGTGGACTGTAGAGATGTATTTAAATATAAAATCTAACCTAATGTACTTAGAACTTTCAACAATTGTAAAATTAGGGGAAGGAAAAATAGTCTTAGGTATTGAGAGTCTCTTGTGTATTGTATGGTGTAAGTCACCCTTGTATCTTTTGATACTTGTTGTCGATGTCATGTTCTCACTTAGAAGCCTTTAGGCAATGAGTTAAGTATTGTTCTTGGATGAAGCTTTTAAGCAAATCTAAGTATTGTTCTTAGTAAAGAGTCTTGCCTAAGTATTGTAATGGAAGTATGATCTTCTGATTGAAATTGAAGTATAGTCTTTTGGTTGAGTTATTCTCGATACAGTAATTTGGATTGGGATTGTTACATATCACTGAGGTGATTTAGGAAGTGATATGGTGATTTCTCGCATCTAGGAGGTGCCTAGGTAGAAGTTGCATTGGGTAGGGATTAGGCGAGAATTTGTAAAATGAGATTATTTAGCTTTGAACTAATACTACTGATAGTAGACTTCCTTCCTGGTTTGGTAGCCTCTAGATGTAGGTGATGTTTCACCGAACTGGGTTAATAACTTTATGTGTTATTTATCATTCCGCAGTTTAAGTTTCAGTATCTATTATAACTTGATAAATTTGTTTAGTGTGTCAACAAATGTTGTAACATCTGTAGTGACATTGTTCTGATGTTGAGACATCAATATTAACATGTGTTGCATGTACTAGAAAAATTTCAATTTGTATCAGAGCAGGAACCCTGGTCTATTGGGTGAGGTTCAGGGATTAATTTTTCTAGTACTGATGTTCTTTATGAAAGACTGGAATGATCGTATTCTGGTTACCAATTGACAACAAACTTTGAAGAATTATCAGGGTAGGAGATTCCTAGTTCTGAAGAGATAGAAGGGAAGAAGTTGAGTTGGTTCTTTGTCACTCTGAAATTATCAATTTAATGATCTATGGAACTGATAGGTTCTTTTCATAACTTGTATTGTAGCCAAAGAACTTGGGAATTTCTCAAGTCCACTCATAAAGGCACATCTAAGTGTGTTTGGAAGAAAAGAGTTCAGATGTGAAGATGATCAATAAGAAGTTTTCTCATGTTTCTAATCAAGAAGTTTGACATGAAAAAGTGACAAGCTATTGAAGAACAACAAGAGCATTCTTTTTCCAACTTACAGGAAATTGTACCTGGGTCTCTAATGAAGGGTTTATTATTACTATTGTGTTCCTTGTATGTCAATCCAATCAGGTGTTGAAGAGGTTGAGCAAGATGTCTGGACCAAATGTCAAGAACATATGTGCTAACTTCAACATGTATGTGATGCTAAAAGAAAAAAAGAGGATGGAACTGAAGCATAGATCAATCAATATCGAGACATTCTTAAGAGTGTGATGACCTTGGATCTTTGTGAAGCAAAATGCCCTACTTATATCAAGAGCAATTGTAAGGGTTCTCTATTTATGGTCTGACTGGAAGATGGATTTCTAATGAAGATTTCTGTTTGTGAAGAGTTATATTATAATGTGCTGGATGTTTTATTCAAAGATCTGGGTATCTAGAATAAAAGGTGTTATCAACCATGAAGAAGTAGAAGGTGATTTATTTCTGATCTTATGTGTTAAGAGAATCAAGGAGTGTCTACCATCTATAACTTTCAAGGTGAAATGACTCTATCAATCCTAAAAACTTGATTTCAAAGATCAAGTCTGTAAGGATATTTCAGTTCTGTTGAAGAAGGTTCCTTAAGTGGAAAGATTGTTGGAAGTGTTTGGGTTTTTAAGCTATGATAGGCAAAGGGAAAACTCAAAGTGATAAAAGGTTGTTTTATCAAAAGGCAAGTTGAGTCAAGGATGTCAATCTTAATTTATTAACATTATGCTAGACATCAACTTACTCATGCTACAGGTATATACTTGCGCTGAAGATATCTCTTCTGTGATAAGTTGATTTTGACAGTTTTGGTTACTTTCTCAATGGTCAAATTTAGTTTTGTTTAACCAAGCAGTGGTTAAAACTCAGGGAAAGAGTTAATTGTCTTATTTCATCTTACCTTCTAATAATTTCAACTAAGATGATTGGTATTTTGACACTGACATTTCCATACACTTAACTGTAATAAAAATATATTTGGTGGTTTGTTTAAGTCTCATTCTAATCAGTGTTACTCTATTGATAATGCTAAAAGAGAAGTTTAAGGACATTGGATAACTAAAGAATTCAGGATGGATTTGATAAGTTTTGGTAATTTTTCTTCTTACTAAAGGATTTTTGACTATTGTGATAAACATAAGTCTGTTGTGTGATTAAGGTCTGAAGGTATATGTCATCAAGGAAGAATATTCTGTCACTAATGAAGTGGTTGAAGTTTCTCCAAGGATTTAAGAACTATTTTTATTTGTGAATTTCACAAGTATTTAATTATGTATCATGTTACTTGGTGCTCATGAAAGAATAAGTCAAGATGTCATATTAGAAGGTGCAACATCAGACAGTTGAAAAAGCTATAAAACCTGTTATATGGATCTGTTTGGTTTAATGTAAGGTGAGGGTTCTGGTGGATAGAAAGGTATATATGATTTTCCTTGGTATTATTTAACAAAGATAATCTTTTATCTATGAAGTCTTCAAAAGGTCTTATCTACTCCTAGAATGACAACAAGGTATGATCTTGAGTTAGTTTATTGGGAGAAGTACTTTTAGTGATGTGTAACTTCAGGTCCAAAATCAGTGATGTGTTCATTGAGAAAGGAATTGGTGTTTAACTAGATGTTGAAACATCATTTCAGCAGTCTGATACTCTAAAGACTATAGAAAATTCTAAAAAGGATAGGATGAACTAAATAAGAAGGCTCTCAAGAAAACATAGTGTTTTAGAAGGAGTTTATTATTTGGAATTTAATTTATTCTGTGATCATCAACTATTTCAGAAATGAAACATGTGTTGTTGAAGAATCCTGGAGTAAAAGCTTTTGAGCCAATTCTGAAGATGATATTATTAGAGGATATACTGGTCACTTGGATTAGAATTAATTGAATCCTGATATATCTTTAAGGTTAGGTATATTGCTGGAGAAAAATGAATCTCAATTAGGTCGATTACAAAAAAAGTGCAATGTAAAAAAGAATGTCATGACATTGTAGTGTGACATACTACTGCAATCAAGGTACAAGGATTTTATTCTGCCTGCAGAACAAAGTCATTGGTTCTGTCATCACTGTGTGAAGGATCTTGCTACAGGCTTATATTGACACTCCTAAACTTGGTATGGTTAAGAAGATCTAGAAGTATTTTCATCATAACTTGAGGTGAAAGTTACATTGAGAATATGATGGGTAATTTTGGAATTGCATTACTGAAGAATTATTGGAGCAACTGTTTGGACGGTCTGCCAACTAATTCTTTTACCTAAGGGAGTGTGCAATCTAAAAAGAATCATTTTCAATGGCATGATAAATGTCATTTCAAATTGTTATATGGTGGCAAAACCGACTGTTTAATACGAGTTTTGCGTTTGTGTTTGAAAATTTTGCGGTAAGCAAGAGTCGCCACCGACTTTTGTTTTATCCAATAAAGGAAAGGGTGAAAAGAAAAGAAAAAGGCCTTTTCGAGAATTTTCTGAGTAAGGGGGGTAGATTATGGAAATGTAAGGTGTTAGCACCCTTTCCATCCGTAGTTTTCTATGGGCTCTTAGAGGTTTGCTTGTTTTGAAATACCTTTGTGCTTTGTGTGTTTTGAAAATGTTTGGAAAATGCCCTAGTACGGCAAACTTTGTAATGTTTCTCGGGATAGTAGAGAAAGTATACAAAGTGTTTTGAAATTGTTTTTGAAAAGCAGTTTTTTGTCTAAGTGCAAGATGTTTGAACAAACTTCTAACAACTATCTACTTTGTTACTCGAAAAGGGTCGTTCCTTTCCTATTTTCCTTTAGACAATGCTATCCTACTATTAGTGAGTAGGTAGCCTTATCGTTGAATGTTGAGGGACAATCGAAGGGACATTTTACAGTCATAAAGGCAACATATGGAGACGCTTTAGCAATTTTGTTTAAGGTACGAGATCATTTACCGAAAGGCAACACCGTAGGGTCATCGAGGGACTATGATCTTTTGATTTTACGGGTGTTTGCTAAAGCATCCCCATTCTCGAGGGACATGACTGCTTTATTTTCCGAAAGGCAACCGAAGCGGGGATACCCTAGAGGTGCATATGTGCATATGTATTAAGATTCAGTTATTTTTGTCTTTTTATTAGGTTAGCTAACGTTTTAATTTGTAGTCTTTCCATACATGCCTATTTACTAACATTAATATAGCAAAATAATAAAGCAGTAAATGTGCGGGAAATACAATGCAGAAAAATAAATCATAAACTATTACACGGCTTTGGGATAGTTACATAAAAAAGTGCATGAAATAAAGTGCAGAATTTTAAATCTAAAACTATTACATCCATAGGCAGTTACAATATTTACATAAAATGCTAGAATAAAAATAAACCCGCGCTAAATAAATATTACGTCTAAAAAACCTAAAAAGGTTCTAAGTAAACAAAAAAAATTGGTTTTGTTAAGAAAATAATTAATTCTAAATTTAATTTTAATTAAGAAAATAAATGTTGAATGAAATAAATCCTAATTCTCATATTTTTTGTAGTTTTTATTAAGAAAATAATTTAAATTAAAATGAACTTAAGTCTAATTGATTTTAAGTTGATAAAAAAAATTTAAATAATTAATTAATTAATTAAAATAATTTTAGAAAAAACCTAAATCTAATTTTTTTTTATCATTTGTTAAAAGTAAAAAAAGAGAAACTAAAAGAGAAATAATAAAAACATAAGATATGGGTCTGGTATCAAAAATAAAATTGGGGGGGGGGGGGGGGGGTGTGCTGTAAAAAAAGCATTGGGCCCAATGGAGAGCCTAGCTTGCTGTTGGAATTCAGTGCTACTAGCCCTTGAAGGTGAACCATGAGGTGATTTCCCAGGGGCGTTGGATGTAGCTCTCACATGGATTTGCTGGCGTAGATCTGAGGAGTATGGTGGACTCCTGGCTGCAAGGAACACTGGATCTATAAGGGCAATATTAGAAAAACAAAAATGTTGGACCTGGGACTCGAACCCAGGTCTTCTCCTTTCACACACGTGCTGTCTAACCATTTGTGCTACCATCTCATTCATACATATATTATAAATAATATATTATATACAAAAGAAATCCAATATTTGGAATTAAAAAAAACACGCACGTAGTTCAATCTGGCCAATCAGAGACTGCCATACTTCGTCCTCTACCTCCATCTATTATATTAGACAACAAGACCTATAGTGACAGTTTTATGCTTGTCACTATAGCCTTTGCATCCTGAAACAAACAAAATACGCAATATAAATTGTATATGAGGCCATGGGTCGATTGGCCTTATTCTCTTGAGCATGATGGTGCCCTTGTTTAAGCCTAATTTTGACTGAATCGACAAGCCCCAATTCTAAGGTCCAAACCCTAGAAATGGCCAATCACGATACCTGCACCAAAACTGCAATCCAGCTATACCAAAAGCTTGCAAACACTTAAATGATTAAATTTGCATGGTTAAACAACATTTATATTACGTAAATTATACAGAACAAATTTAAAAAATGGAGCAAACCGTGAGAGTTAGTTGACGCTTTTGGAAATGCTTTAAGGCTTGATAATGGTTGGAAATGTGTATGGGAACCTCCAGGAGTGTATTCTGATCCTTTGTTTGGGTTGAAACAGGCTGGAGCTGTGTTTTTTGAGTTTAACAACTTTGATATTTTTTCAAAATCGTGTAGAGTTTTCAAGTTGTCAATTCGTGTGTTTTGGCTTGCTAACATGCTCCTTATATAGAGGATTTGGAGAGGACAATATATTATGGTAAGAATCATTCTTAATCATGGTCCATGAAAGCAAAATAAAACATTTTGAAAGAATGCCATAATTGCATGTTCTTGCCTCTTTTGACCAATGCAATGTATATGGACACTTGTGATGAAGCTTGCACGAAAAATGGCTCCTCTTAATGGGCCAAGTCAGGCCTAAATGTTATTGCCCATATTTTCTAGTATTTTTTCCATTTTATTTAATTTTAAATCAAATAAAATCAAAATAAAATATAAGAAAAATCATGGTCATGCCAAAATGGGTTGAGAGGTCCTTCATAAGCTTAGGGAGATGTTTGAGGCCTAAGAAAATAAGCCATTGCTTCAAAAGTTCAAATTTGCTCAATACATTATTCTTGAAATTTCCAAAATTTTCCCAACTTGGACAAGCCATAACTTTCTTAATTTTTATCTCATGATGATGATATTTTAATTTTTGGAAATCCAAAGATGTCTACTTCAATCTCTCTTTTAATCAAGTTTGCATTTGAAGATTTTATTTTGATGTAAAAGGTCTTGGAAAAAAGTGTCTTTGGTTGACTTTATGAAAATGACCTGTAATGTCTGAGCTCATATCTTTCAAATGGTGAATCTCTTGAACTTGTGGGCTGAAGAGAAGTTATAGGGGATTGGATTCTATTCAAAATGAGCTTTGGTGGGAAACTTTATGATAAAGTGTGAGAAAGTTATGCCTGGTCAAAGTTTGGTTGACTTTTCCTATAGAAACCCTAATTTAGTGATTCTTGACTTTTGGTGAATTAGGAGCATTTCTTGAGGAATCATGATCAACCCTTGATCAAATTATGGATATCACTTCAAAATGTTGATGTTGACCAAAAATCTTGAATTTTGACTGTACATGGGCCACGGTTGACTTTTGACCTAACGTAGTTGATTTTTCAAGCATTTTAGCAATTGACTGAGCAAACTTGTTGTGCAAGGCATGAAATTTGGCATGGATAATCTTGAAGACATATTAGGATCATGGAAAGCATTTGAGACCTTTGGAGCTCAACCATCTTGATGAAAATTGAAACCCTAGTTGGGGTTTCATTGCCTTAGGAGGAGAATTTGTCTGGTCAATTCTTGGTCATCCTTGGGCAAGTTGGGGACCTCAATGGGCATGTGTTGAGTAAAAAGGGAGGGTAAATTTTGGGGTACAACAACTGAACCTGTTCAATCTTCTAGGATCTGAGGATGTAGATTTGCTTGTCTTCCTTTCGTGATCTGAAGGTAGAAGATGATTAAACACTAGAGTGCCCAGAAATTTGCACTCGTCTAAAGCGATACTATTGGTGAATAATATCGGGAATGGGCTTACAGATTCCATTTGGAAAAGATGATAGAAGACTGTTAGAGATGGGCTTAAAGATGCCATCACAGGAATATGACGGAGATTCGTCGGAGATGGGCTTAGAGATGTCATCCAAGGTAGATGTTGACTTCATAAGAAGTTTCTTTGTGGGGATTCTTGTTCCTGCTGTTGAGGAGGAGTCTGATGGGGAATGTTTTAGGGGAATAGAGCCTAGGAGCTTTGGTTTTCCATTACTCTATTAGGGAGTTATCTCTTAAAAGTAAATTGTTATCTGGTCGAGATCTAGGCTTCACGACGACTTGTTGAGGATAATAAGACTGACTGTTATCTGGTCGTATTTCAGGCTTCACAACGACCTATTGTGGAATATGAAATTAACTCCTATATGGTCGGTTCCAGGTTTCACTGTAATTGTAGACATTAAACTGTTATCTGGTCGTATCCAGGCTTCAGCGGTTGGAAGAAATTAAGCTATTATCTGGTCGGATCCAGGCTTCAACTTGAATCTGAGGTATACCGTTATCTGGTCGAGTCCAGGCTTCGGTGTCATAGGTTATACCATCATCTAGTCGGGTCTAGGTTTCATAGTAATAATAAACTGCTATCTGGTTGGACTCCAGGATTTACAGTATCTTTAACTGGATAAGAATCAGAAAATCTTAGGATCGGTTTAACTGAACTAGAGAAAGGTCTTGAATTATCTTCAACTGGAATATAAATTAGAAAAATCTCAGTATCGATTAAACTGAACCAGAGGGAGGTCCTGAATTAACTTTAACTGGAATAGAAAGCAAAAAAATCTTAGTGTCGATTTAACTGAACCAGAAAAAGGTCTTGGATTAACTTTGACTGGAATAGAAATCAGAAAAATCTTAGTGTCGATTTAACTGAACCAGAAAAAGGTCTTGAGTTATCTTCAACTGGAATAGAAATCAGAAAAATCTTAGTATCGATTTAACTGAACCAGAGAAGGTCTTGAATTAACTTTGACTGGAATGGAAATCAGAAAAATCTTAATGTCGATTCAATTGAACCAGAAAAAGGTCTTGGATTAACTTTGACTGGAATGGAAATCAGAAAAATCCTAGTGTCGATTTAACTGAACCAGAAAAAGGTCTTGGATTGTCTTCACCTGGAATAGAAATCAGGAAAATCTTAGTGTCGATTTAACTAAACCAGAAAAAGGTCTTGGATTAACTTTAACTGGAATGGAAATCAGAAAAATCTTAGTGTCGATTTAACTGAACCAGAAAAAGGTCTTGGATGATCTTCAACTGGAATAGAAATTAGAAAATTCTTAGTGTCGATTTAACTGAACCAGAAAAAAGGTCTTGGATTGTCTTCAACTGGAATAGAAATCAGAAAAATCTTAGTGTTGATTTTCCTGAACCAGAAAAGGTCTTGGATTAACTTTGACTAGAATGGAAATTAGAAAAATCTTAGTGTCGATTTAACTGAACCAGAAAAAGGTCTTGGATTATCTTCAACTGGAATAGAAATAAGAAAAATCTCAGTGTTGATTTAACTGAACCAGAGGAAAATCTCTTTTGAGAATAATTTTTGTGAGGAACATGCTGAAATAGTCCTTCGTCAGACGTAGCCTTTGAGAAGACTGCCAGGTTATATAAGTGGTCAACGATACTTGTTGGTTTGATATTTCCTGAAAAGGTAAACGGTTAGTCGTATGCAATGTCATGATGTATGAAATGCATTGTGTAATGATGTTCTCAAAATAAATGAGATTATGTTGTATGCAACATCTACGCGCATGCCATGGTGTGTGAATATGAAACGCTGTTGAAATATTTCCTAGTCAGGGAAAATAAATCCCCGACTGCTGCTAGAGAGTACTGGGAAGCTGAATCCAGGAATGTTGTTTGGTAGGTGAGGAAAGTGATTCTTTCATTCCCGCTGGGGATGATGAGCGGAGAGGATTTGCAGGGGATTTCCTCTTTCCGTTTGAGTATATTCTACCAGGAATCTTTGGCTCATGCTTGAGAATGACTCTACGGGGAGAAAGATGCTATGTTGGAATATTTTACTAGTGTGCAGGAAAAAACTCTGTTGGGGGATAAACTTCCGCAGCTAGGGAAACGAACTCTACAAGGGGATAAGGCTTTATAAACTGTTGAGATTTGTAAAACTCAGTTGGGGATCTTTGAGGTAACCTCTCTGAGGGAACTTTACTGGGGGAGGTAATTCCTTCTTGGGTAAGAAGAGATCAAAATTTTGGTTGTTTCCACTCTGTGGGGGAACATAGACATCACTGGGTCGTATGCTAAGGATGTAGCAGTGACTTCGTCTCAAGACGTCTCTACCCCTGTACCTGCTGGAAAGAGTAACTATCGGGACTACAAATGGCCTTTTCTAGACTTTGCCCCATTTCTTAAAGTCACCAGCAACTGTATTTCTGTTTCTTATGCAAGTATTTGTAAACAGTAATCATATTCAAATGCATATGTGAAAAATAATCATTGGACATTTTTGCAAAACAAAACAGAAAAATAGAAAACAAACAGTTTTGTGCTTTAGAAAAATGATTTGTATTGATTTTTTGAAGTTCTCCTATAACAGACATTTTCATACAAAGAGACTGACGTTCTAGTAGGAGAACGCTGCCGTGAAAATGAAAAATATACAGCTATGTGTAATAATCCCATTGAGTTTTAATTCTGCTATTGCCCTTATGTCCTTGAGCGTCTCATCACTTTGATACTTGTCTGAAGCTGACTGGATTGATCGATACCATTTGAGCTTGATAGTTGATACTAAAATATGGTTGCAAGGTGATCCAATAGGACATGGTTGTATGCTTCAAATCCCTATTTTTTTCCTGGACGGCCCTTTCGGGTTTTCAGTCCACCGGGATACCCTTTTTTGCCCAAGCCGCCCTTTCAGGTTTTGACTTGCCGAGTGTCCATAATTTTTTTTATTTATCCCTAACTTTTGCCCGAACCCTTTTGGTTCGCCGGGATGCCCTTATTTTTTCCTAGGCCAATCAACCTAGCAGGCTTTATTCATGCATAATATCTTTTAACTATGTCCGCATTCACAGGGTGAGGAAGGTCGTCACCATCCATGGTGGTTAGAATCATGACTCCACCAGAAAATATGTTCTTGATCACAAATGGCCCTTCATACGTGGGAGTCCATTTTCCCCTAGGATCACCTTGTGGCAGTATGATACGCTTGATTACTAGATCACCCACTTGATATACCTAACGTCTTACCTTTTTGTTGAAAGTCTTGATCATTCGCTTTTGGTATATCTGACCATGACAGACAGCAACAAGCCTTTTCTCATCAATCAGATTTAGTTGGTCAAGTCGAGCCTGGATCCAATCATCCTCGTTCAAACCTGCATCCTTCATGATTCTCAAAGAAGGTACCTGGACCTCAATAGGTAGGATAACCTCCATACCATACACCAGAGAGTAAGGTGTTGCCCATGTTGACGTACGTGTTGAGGTGCGGTAACCATGAAGAGAAAATGGTAACATCTCATGCCAGTCTTTGTATGTCACCATCATCTTCTGTATGATTTTCTTAATGTTCTTGTTAACAGCCTCCACAGTGCCATTCATCTTCGGCCGGTAGGGAGAAGAGTTGTGATGTTGGATCTTGAATTGCTTACAGAGTTTGATGATCATAGTGTTATTGAGATTTGTACCATTATCTATAATGATTCTTTCTGGAACACCATACTGACAAATAAGGTTATTGTTGTACCCCAAAATTTGCCCTCTTATGTTTTCAAAGGTCTTCCCTTACATGGTTGGTCACAAACACTTACCTAACGAAAATAAAGTTTTTTGAAGATGAACAAAGTGTCTTTCGATTGGCATCTGGGAAAAGTCTTCGATTGGGTATCCAAAATCCTTCGATACAGGCTTGACTCACCAGTCTTCGATTGGGCATTTGGCACTCTTCGATCGGGCTTTGATTAGTAAGCTTCAATTAGGTGTTTGGAACCCTTTGATCAAGCTTTGGTTCACAAGTCTTTGATCGAGCGCTGGACCCCCTTCGATCAAGTCAATTTCACAATGCTTCGACTATGCATTAACTACTTCAGGCTTACCTTCGACTCACGAGGCAAGAATCTCCTACAAGTTTGTTTCGATTCACAAAGGAAAAGGCCTCTCAACTTGCCAGCACACCAGGCAAGAGGCTCATTCGAAGAACATGTAAATGACTCATTCGAAGAACATGTAAAGGTCCATTTGAAGAAACATTCAAAAGGTCCATTTGAAGAAGCATTCAGAAGGCCCATTCGAAGGGTACATAAGAAGTCCATTCGAAGGAGGTAACCCAAGACCAATCGAAGAGCATGGCCTGGAGGCATTCGAAAATCAAAGGTGTCCAGGTTCATTCAAGATTCCAAAGAGACATGAATATTTTAAAAAAGGAAATCTTTTAATATGTCTGATTCTTGTCTCATGGCTTTAAAGGCCTATTTAATTGGTTGTCTCTTGCCATTACTAGACCATCACACTCCTATAACTACAAGGGCAAGCATACAGTGCCGGGGGGGGGGGGGGGGGGGGAACAAAAAAGGAGAAAAAGAAAGGGACGAGGATTTGGAGATACGCTGCCCACAAACCCACCAAAGGTTATCAACATTTTCATAAGTAATCCAAGCCAAAGCAGCCATTCAACAAAAGTATCCACGCCCAGAAATCCCATATCGAAGATACCCACATCTAGAAAGTTCCAAATCGAAGGTTCCAACTACTGGTAAGAGAGGGTAAAATGTCAAACATTGTATTTACATAACACATCCATATTTGTTGTTTCATTCGATTGTCATTCTAGACAGAATCAAAGGGCTTGGGTTTGGCACCAGGTCATGTTTTTTTGTTGCTAACACTTGCTACAGATATAGCTTGAAAAGACCCAGCGCGCGCAGGATCGATGGACCTGGGTTTCGATACCCAGGTCATGCGTTTTATTTTGCTAACATATTTTTGCACATGCAGTGCCTCCACAGGTGATCCTTCAGGCCTTTCCAGCAACCCCCTTCATAGAATCGAAAGGCAGCCTTCTTCCTCTGAATCGAAGCCCACCTTCTCCCTGCAATCGAAGTTTACCCATATCCTTCCCAAACCCAATCGAAGGAGTCAGGAAAGGGTTCAAATCGAAGCTTTCCCCGTCAATTCTCAAGCCCAATCGAAGGCTACTCACACCCATTCCCTAGCTCAATCGAAAGAAGGCCAAAGAAGGGTGAATCAAACGAGTCCATCGCATGGATCGAAGAAGTCTTTTCTCTTCTTTATTTTTACTTTTTACTTGTCTTTCAATTTAGTTGTAATAGTTAATTAGGTCTTTACTTTTATCGCTTTATTTTCAATGGGTTTGTTTTTGGCGATGTAAATACCTGATGCCTTGTAATAGCTTAGCTTTATTTTCCGCAATCATTAACTGTTAGATGTTTGAATAATAGGCTATGCATGACAAGATCAACCTTTAATTTAAAATCAACCGTAGCTCACCATAACATGTACAAAAATAAATAAACTGAAAAACAATACACTCGCACATGCCACTCTTAGGGTACGCCTCACTTGGTTGCCTCGAACGTGGTCATTGAGTATAGGAAGTTTTAGAGGTCGCCCTCTTGTCCAAAGATCATAAGTTGCCTCGAAACGGTTGCCTCGGATAAAATGATCTAAGACATTAGGGTTACCACTAAGGCGTCCTAACATTGCTTTAGTGACCACACGTCCCTTAAATCGAATTGACCCAAAAACTCCAACGACGGTGCTACCTACTCCTCAATAGTGGGATAGCACTGTCTAAAGGACATTTGCACAATTTAATTCATTTTTTGAGTAGGTAGAGGTTCTTAAGTACTTGCTCTTTTGAAAACAAAAACAAAACTTTTTTGCACTTACACCCCTTTCAAAATAAAAACTCTTCTCAAATCCACAAACACAAAGAAAAGCAAAAATTTTGAAAACATAGTGAGCAAGTACCTAAGAGCCCGTGGATAACCACGGATAGAAAGGGTGCTAACACCTTTCCTTTTTATAATCTACCTCCCGAACCCGAGAAATATCTCGAAAAGTAATTTTTCGGTGCTTTTGTCCTTTCCTTGTTGGATAAAATAAAAGACGGTGGCGACTCTTGCTTACCGCGACATTTTGCGAAAACAAACGCAAATGCGAACCAGCATTCCAAAAACAGTAAGTTCTCATTCCCACCGATCACAGAACTGGCGACTCTGCTGGGGAATATTCTATAAGTGAGGTGTACCTTAGGATTAGATCACTATGTTTTCAATTGTATGATTTGTATGCTTTAATTTTGTGGGCTTGTAACAGAGTTCTATAGATCCTAACCCAGATCCGGGGATACCCTTTAGGTAAGTAGCAATAAACTGTGAGGGATTTGTCCGGCATAGACCGACACGAATGATGCAGTAGCTACGTTGGTGTGGCACTTTAGTCTGTACCGATATCCCTTGTGTTGGAACGAGGAGAATATGGGTCTTCTAAGGAGTCATTAAGCACCAATTGACCTTAGAACCTTAAATTGACCAACTTGGCCATAGAACAGTAGCAGTATGCTACACTCATTGAGACTAAACTCTCGCGATGATTCTGGCCGCAAGAAAAGGTTGCTAAACTGGAATTATGACCGATTGAGGGTAGTCAGTGATATTGAGATCCTCTAGAACCCGGTTACTAATTTTAGGACAGGTTTAAACCAACTAAACTGAAAGAGGGTAATGCCTAAACTCCATGCCAGCCTAAACTTAAGGCTATATGTGTGACTTGTGTGCCTTCAAACTTGAACTACTTGCACATTCTTGTTATCTGACAACATGAGTTCCTTGCAGGTTTTGTTTACAGTCCTTATCCGATAATTTGGATTTATTGTAGGGTTTACTTACATCACCTCACACTTTTGCTCAAACGCATGGCATACACATCATAACATCATGCCTTAATATTTCCTTAACCATTTCAAGGATCTCAAGGGTCTGTGATGCAGGTTATGGTAAATCAAAAGTCTAGCAAGGGGCAAAGGGGATTTATTTTCCTCTAGCCAATGTCGTCTAGAGATCAAAACACGATAACTTGAGTCAGGGGCTATGACCTACTCGATATGGTGAGCTTGACTCTTGAAGAAGGACTTTTAACGACACGAAATTTCTTCAATCAAATCCTAACAGTTTCTTTTTTACCCCGTGAGATCCTTGAAAACATTGCATACATATATCATACATATCATTGCATTACAGGTACCATTACAGGTTTCTCATCTTCTTCGCTGTTTATTTCAGCAATCATGTCTTCTGAAACACCTACTGATCAAGCCATCAAGGCTCTTCAAGCCCAGAATGCTCAGTTTCAGGAAATGTTCTTGAACTTGGCCAAGAGTCAACAAGATTTCAAGACTCTTATCTTGAAGGACAAGAAGAAGAAGAAGAAGAAGAAGAAGAAGAAGAAGAAGAAGGTGGTCCTCTTGAATATGGGTCGCAGATTCGGGAACAATTTGCAACAGGAGACTGATTTGTACCATTCATCTGGAGGGGGAGAGAATCAAGAGGAAAGAAAGGGTCCTAGCCCTGTGGTTTCTAACAATGACACGGACTTTGATGAAGACCAGTATCCTCCTGCTGAGGATAGATATAAGAAACTTGAAGATCGCCTCAGTGCTATGGAGATTCAACAGATACCTGGCTTGGATTTAGGAGACATGGGTTTGGTTTCTGGAGTGGTCATCCCGCCAAAATTCAAAATCCCTACTTTTGCCATGTACGATGGAGTCTTTTTCCCTAAGATGCACTTAAAGTCTTATGTCCGCAAGATTCAACCATACACAACTGATCTGAAGCTTTGGATCCATTTCTTCCAAGAAAGCCTAGTAGGGACTCAACTCGAATGGTTCTATCAATTGGAGAGTTCTCGCATCCACACCTGGGAGGATTTAGCTGCTGCTTTCTATAAGCAGTATCAGTACAATGCTGATCTTGCACCAACTCGTGTGCAATTGCAGAACATGACCATGGGTTCCAACGAGAGCTTCAAAGGATACGCCCAAAAGTGAAGAGATCTGGCTGGTAGGGTGCAACCCCCTTTAACTGACAGGGAGCTGATTGACATCTTCATGGGAACATTAACAGGGTCTTTCTTCAAACACTTGATCGGAAGCTCTTCAGCCGGGTTCACCGAGCTAATACTGACCGGTGAAAGGATCGAAGCAGGCATCAAAAGTGGGAATATTCAAGAAGCTACACCTTCTGATGCTCAGAAAAGCCCTATAATGGGAAGAAAGAGTCTGATGCAGTGATTGGTCAAAAGAGTCGTCATGATCAACATGTAGGGGCAACCCTGATCTCTGATCCCATGCCTGTTCAACAAAGATAGAGCAATAGGAGTAGGGTAATATATCAAGAAAGGCAGTATACTAACATCAACATGCCTTTGTCTCAAGCGTTACAACATTTGCTGAAGTTAAAGCTAATCACGCTAAAGGGTCCTCCTCAAAATCCTGATACTTCCTCTTCTAAGTATAATCCGAGTGTGAGATGTGCCTACCATTCTGACAGTCCTGGACATGACACCGACGACTGTTGGACTTTGAAGAACAAGATCCAAGACTTGATTGATGCCAAGGAGATCAAGTTTGACCCTCCGAAGACCCCAAATGTGATCACTGCTCCTACGCCAAATCATTGAGAATGTCTTTGTTTCATTTGAATTTTCAAGTTGTAATTTCTTTTGTTATTCAAACAATTATCTATTAATGTCAAACTTTGCTTCATTAATGCATTACATATGTTTGTCTTGAATTCATCCTTTCATTTTCATTACATTTAAACTATGCTTTTTACTCTCCTTATGACATTCAACTCTTGCTAAAAGTTACAAGCCTTTAGATGGATGATGACGAAACAATACCATAATCTCATATAGTATGCTTTTGAACAGACCTTGTTGACGATGTACATGCGTTTCTTTCAAATCCTAAACACTGGAGTTATAAGGAAGATAATTCCTAGTCAACCCCTTCGAGCCAAAGAAGTAGGAGTTTTCTGCTTTAAAACAAATTGAAACCTTTGATTAAACCTGGGGCAGGGTAGTCTTTCAGTTAATTCAAAAAAAAAAGATGCGCATTGAAGTCGCAAAACTCTCAGTTCATAATACAACGAACGACATCAAAAGCATTCCTATGGAATCAAAAGACAGTGGTGGTTCCTTATCTCATAGGCAGTCAATCTCTCAAAAGAGAAAAGCCCACTGAGCCAAAATCTATAAAGGAGGCTTAAGAAAGCTGGGGCATCCCGCTGACCGTAATCTCGAAAATAGGAACAGTCAGGCAAAAATTAGGGATAATAAATCAAAAGAACGAGGTCATTACAAATCCTCGACAACATGAAAAATGTTGCAAAAAAAATGATGACTGCCTTCCAAAATCCAACTTGTGTGAACCGTCACCAAAACGTCGTTCTAAATTCGAATAGAGTTTGACGCATAATTAACTGAGTTTAGGATCGAAGAACATCACGAAGAGCGGGTGGGTACAAATATGCTTTGAGCCTTTATCCTTTGTTTCTTAAACCGTGAACCAAGCCACGTTACAACCCTTTAAAAGTCCTAATTAAAGCATGGGTTAGTTCAAAAGCATACTGTTACAAAAGGTATCCTGGCTCCTGTAAGGCTTGGCCCTAAATCTTGTGTTGAATTTGTCTTATAAAAAGTTTTCTGCTAAAAAACGCATTTTTCAAAACTTCGAGACAAGCATAAACTTTGCATTATTTGAATATCGTTGTTTGCACATGGTTATTTGTTTGACAGCGAAGAAATTCATACAGTGAATGTTCAGAGGAACGAAAGCTCTCTCAGTGAGTAAAATCACTTCAAGTGGGATGACACTCCCGTGGCAAAGATCTCCTATCAGCAAAAGGGGACTTAATATGGTGTTGTCCTGTAAACCTGGGGCAGTCCAGTCAAGATTTCAACAAAACTTTCAAAGTTCAGTAAACCTGGGGCAATCCAGTCAAGATTTCAAGAAATCTCTCAATTGCAGGTTAACCTAGGGGCAAGTCTCCCTCACCATCACTTGGGGCATTAAAACGTCAATCTCAATAAAGGGTTACATACAGTCAAACATTTCCAGGCAGTGCCACAAACACTCGCTGCTAGGGGCAGTGACAAATCTCCCCAAAATCCTTCTCATAGGATGATTCCCCAGCAAGAGTTTAATCTCTGAAAACCTTTCCCCAGCTGAGACAACTTCAACGAAGTCGTTCTAGCAGACCAGCAACAGGGTTTATTTCTCCAACAAATGGCAGAAATCCCCAGCTTGAGTTTGCCTCGCCGACTACTACAAATTAAAGGACCACAACTCCTCTTCCCCAGTAGACTACTCTACAATCCCTAACAAGTTACTGTGAAACCTGGACCCGACCAGATGTCAGTTTAACTTTGACTCCCCATTAGAGCAACGGAAAACCGAGACTCCTGAACTTGTTCCCCAAGAATGAATCAATACTCTCCACAGAGTTCACAACTTTCCCCAACGGAGTTCTCCTCAACAAAACAAGGATCCTCAGTGGAAACATTCTAAAGCAAAGTTTGAAGACATACCTACTCTTCAACAGCAGTCCAGGATTTAATAACTCCCCAACACTTGTCAAGAATTTATTCTCCAAGACAAAATTACATTTCAATAACATTCATAGCATATGCATACAAAATACATATAACATAAATCTCATTTATTTTGAGAACATCATTACACAATGCATACATCATGACATTGCATACAACTAACTCTTTACCTTTTCAGGAAAGATCGATCGACAGATAAAAGTCATTACCTTTTGGAGTAGCAGTCGTCAAAGATTCCTTCATTTCCTTTTGAGGTAGTAATCATCCAAGATTCCTTCATCATCCCGTTGAGGTAGTAATCGTCCAAGATTCCTTCACCATCCTGCTGAGGTAGTAATCGTCCAAGATTCCTTCACCATCCTGCTGAGGTAGAAGTCATCCAAGATTCCTTCACCATCCTGCTGAGGTAGTAGTCATCCAAGATTCCTTCACCATCCTGCTGAGGTAGTAATCGTCCAAGATTCCTTCATCATCCTGCTGTTGTAGTAGTCATCCAAGATTCCTTCATCATCCTGCTGAGGTAGTAGTCATCCAAGATTCCTTCATCATCCTGCCGTTGTAGTAGTCATCCAAGATTCCTTTATCATCCTGCCGTTGTAGTAGTCATCCAAGATTCCTTCATCATCCTGCTGAGGTAGTAGTCATCCAAGATTCCTTCATCATCTTGCTATTGTAGTAGTCATCCAAGATTCCTTCATCATCCTGCTGAGGTAGTAGTCATCCAAGATTCCTTCATCATCCTGCCGTTGTAGTAGTCATCCAAGATTCCTTCATCATCCTGCCGTTGTAGTAGTCATCCAAGATTCCTTCATCATCCTGCTGAGGTAGTAGTCATCCAAGATTCCTTCATCATCCTGCTGAGGTAGTAATCATCCAAGATTCCTTCATCATCTGTTTGGAGTAGCAATCGTCTCAGATTCCTTCATCACACATCATTATCAACTAAAGACCTCCTCTGGTTAGATTTATTTCTTCCAGTTAATGACAGGCAATCAGAGATCTTCAAATAACAGTCCAGATACAATCCAAATTCGAATGTAATTCTGTCACTCATTCAAATACAGTCCAGCAATCATTTATGGATGGCATCTTTAAGCCCATCTCCAACAACTATCCATCATCTCTCCAAATGGCATCTGTAAGCCCATTCCCGACAATCCAATGCTGATACTACACCATGTGAGTGCAAATTTCTGGGCACTCTAGTGTTCAATTATCTTCCACCTTCGGATCGCGAAATGCTCGAAAGCCAATCTATATCCTCAGGTTTAAGAAAATTGAACAGGGGCAACTGTTGTACCCCAAAATTTTCCCTCTCATGTTTTCAAAGGTATTCCCTTACATGGTTGGTCATAAACACTTGCCTAACGAAAATAAAGTTTTTTGAAGATGAACAAAGTGTCTTTCGATTGGCATCTGGGAAAAGTCTTCGATTGGGTATCCAAAATCCTTCGATGCAGGCTTGACTCACCAGTCTTCGATTGGGCATTTGACACTCTTCGATCGCGCTTTGATTAGTAAGCTTCGATTAGGTGTTTGGAACCCTTCGATCAAGCTTTGGTTCGCAAGTCTTCGATCGAGCGCTGGACCCCCTTCGATCAAGTCAATTTCACAACGCTTCGACTATGCATTAACTACTTCAGGCTTACCTTCGACTCACGAGGCAAGAATCTCCTACAAGTTTGTTTCGATTCACAAAGGAAAAGGCCTCTCAACTTGCCAGCACACCTGGCAAGAGGCTCATTCGAAGAACATGTAAATGACTCATTCGAAGAACATGTAAAGGTCCATTTGAAGAAACATTCAAAAGGTCCATTTGTAGAAGCATTCAGAAGGCCTATTCGAAGGGTACATAAGAAGTCCATTCGAAGGAGGCAACCCAAGACCAATCGAAGAGCATGGCCTGGAGGCATTCGAAAATCAAAGGTGTCCAGGTTCATTCAAGATTCCAAAGAGACATGAATATTTCAAAAAAGGAAATCTTTTAATATGTCTGATTCTTGTCTCATGGCTTTAAAGGCCTGTTTAATTGGTTGTCTCTTACCGTTACTAGACCATCATACTCCTATAAATACAAGGGCAAGCATACAGTGTCGGGGGGGAACAAAAAAGGAGAAAAAGAAAGGGACAAGGATTTGGAGATACGCTGCCCACAAACCCACCAAAGGTTATCAACATTTTCATAAGTAATCCAAGCCAAAGTAGCCATTCAACAAAAGTATCCACGCCCAGAAATCCCATATCGAAGATACCCACATCTAGAAAGTTCCAAATCGAAGGTTCCAACTACTGGTAAGAGAGGGTAAAATGTCAAACCTTGTATTTACATAACACATCCATATTTGTTGTTTCATTCGATTGTCATTCTAGACAGAATCAAAGGGCTTGGGTTTGGCACCAGGTCATGCTTTTTTGTTGCTAACACTTGCTACAGATATAGCCTGGAAAGACCCAGCGCGCGCAGGATCGATGGACCTGGGTTTCGATACCCAGGTCATGCGTTTTATTTTGCTAACATATTTTTGCAGATGTAGTGCCTCCACAAGTGATCCTTCAGGCCTTTCCAGCAACCCCCTTCATAGAATCGAAAGGCAGCCTTCTTCCTCTGAATCGAAGCCCACCTTCTCCCTGCAATCAAAGTTTACCCATATCCTTCCCAAACCCAATCGAAGGAGTCAGGAAAGGGTGCAAATCTAAGCTTTCCCCGTCAATTCTCAAGCCCAATTGAAGGCTACTCACACCCATTCCCTAGCTCAATCGAAAGAAGACCAAAGAAGGGTGAATCGAACGAGTCCATGGCATGGATCGAAGAAGTCTTTTCTTTTCTTTATTTTTACTTTTTACTTGTCTTTCAATTTAGTTGTAATAGTTAATTAGGTCTTTACTTTTATCGCTTTATTTTCAATGGGTTTGTTTTTGGCGATGTAAATACCTGACGCCTTGTAATAGCTTAGCTTTATTTTCCGCAATTTATTTTCCGCAATCATTAACTGTTAGATGTTTGAATAATAGGCTATGCATGACAAGATCAACCTTTAATTTAAAATCAATCGTAGCTCACCATAACATGTACAAAAATAAATAAACTGAAAAACAATACACTCGCACATGCCACTCTTAGGGTACGCCTCAATTGGTTGCCTCGAACGTGGTCATTGAGTATAGGAATTTTTAGAGGTCGCCCTCTTGTCCAAAGATCATAAGTTGCATCGAAACGGTTGCCTCGGATAAAATGATCTAAGACATTAGGGTTACCGCTAAGGCGTCCTAACATTGCTTTAGTGACCACACGTCCCTTAAATCGAATTGACCCAAAAACTCCAACGACGGTGCTACCTACTCCTCAATAGTGGAATAGCACTGTCTAAAGGACATTTGCACAGTTTAATTCCTTTTTTGAGTAGGTAGAGGTTCTTAAGTACTTGCTCTTTTGAAAACAAAAACAAAACTTTTTTGCACTTACACCCCTTTCAAAACAAAAACTCTTCTCAAATCCACAAACACAAAGAAAAGCAAAATTTTTGAAAACATAGTGAGCAAGTACCTAAGAGCTTGTGGATAACCACGGATAGAAAGGGTGCTAACACCTTCCCTTTTTATAATCTACCTCCCGAACCCGAGAAACATCTCGAAAAGGAATTTTTCTGTGCTTTTGTCCTTTCCTTGTTGGATAAAATAAAAGATGGTGGCGACTCTTGCTTACCGCGACATTTTGCGAAAACAAACGCAAACGCGAACCAGCATTCCAAAAACAGTCAGTTCTCATTCCCACCGATCACAGTTATGCTTGATAAACCGCGCCACAATATTCATGGTAACAGTAGCAAAAGAGGCAGCCTCAACCCACTTCGTGAAGTAATCAATGGCCACTAGGATGAAGCGATTCCCATTGGAAGCGGTAGGTCTAATCTCTTTGATCATCTAAATGCCCCACATTGCAAAGGTCCAAGGAGCCGTCAAGACATTCAAGGGAACCAGAGGTACATGCACTTTATCAGCATAGATCTTGCATTTGTGACAAGTTCGGGAATGCTGATAACAGGTTGCTTCTATAGTGGACCAGTAATATCCTGCCTGTAGGATCTTTTTAGCCGTGGTATGTCCACTAGAGTGGGTGCCAAAGGTACCTTCATGTAAATATGCCATAATTCTCTCTGCTTCACTGTTGTCTGCACATCGAAGTAAATTAGATTCATGGTTGCGCTTGTAGAGGATTCCATTACTGGGGAATAAATTTACGGAGAACCTTCTCAGAAACTTATTATCAATGACAGATGCTCCTTCAGGATATTCTTGAGCCTCGAGATACCTTTTCACTTCATAGAACTATGGTTTGTCTGCTACTTCTTCAGTATCAATCTCATAGCAGTACGTTGGTTCATCCAATCTCTCAATAGTAATCTGAGGAGCCTTATTGTCCCACCTGACTTTGAACATAGATGACATAGTAGCTAGCGCGTCCGTTAACTGATTCTCTTCTCATGGAAAATGTTCAAAGGTGACTTCTTCAAAGTGTGGAAGCAATGTCAACACATGTTCTTTGTAAGGGATGAGATTAGGGTGCTTCGTGTCCCATTCTCCTTTGATTTAACTTATTACCAAAGCTGAACCCATGAAAATGCTCAAGAACTTGATCCTTAGGTCAATAGCAGCTTTGAGACCCATACCATATTGTTGGTGCAGTTGAAACATAATATGGCGGTGAAAGGAGTATGACAGCCCTTGGGAGATATGATTACAGCACCGATGCCATTGCTGGGGTGCATTGGAAGCTCCATCAAAAACCATGATCCATCGGGATCCTTCCTCAAGTCCTTCATTCGGTCCAGGTTATTCACAGTCAGTTACTAACATGATATTCTCATCCGGGAATTCAAAGTTCATGGATTTGTAGTCATCAACAGCCTGATGAGCCAAATGAAAAGCTAATACACTTCCCTTGATTGCTTTCTGGGTCGTGTATTGGATATCGTATTCGGTCAAGATCATTTGCCATCTTGCTATTCTTCTGGAGAGAGCGGGCTTCTCGAAGATGCACTTGATTAGATCCATCTTAGATATCAACAAAGTAGTGTGGGTCAACATATACTGTCTTAGTCAGTGAGCAGCCCATGCCAAAGCATAGCAAGTTTTCTCGAGCAGTGAGTATCTTGTTTCACAGTCGGTAAACTTTTTGCTAAGGTAGTATATTGCATGCTCTTTTCGACCAGACTCGTCATGCTTCCCCAGCACACACCCCATTAAATTATCTAACACTGTTAAGTACATTATCAAAGGTCTTCCTTCAATCGGCGGCATCAGAATTGGAGGCTCTTGAAGGTATTCCTTGATTCTCTTGAAGGAAATCTGGAATTTGTCATTCCATTTTACCACTTGATCTTTCTTCAGGAGTTTAAAGATTGGCTCACAAGTAGCAGTTGGATGGGAAATGAACCTGGCAATGTAATTCAGGCCTCCCAAGAAACCTCTAACCTCTTTCTCAGTGCGAGGAGACGGTATCTCTTATATAGCTTTTACCTTTGCAGGGTCTACCTGAATACCCTTGCCACTGACAATGAAACCTAGGAGTTTACCATACCTTACCCAAAGGTGCACTTGTTTGGATTCAGTCTCAACTTGTACGTCTTTAGTCTATCAAACAGTTATTGCAAGTGGTCAAGGTGCTCTTCTTCTGTTTGAGATTTGGCTATCATGTAATCAACATAGACCTCTATCTCATGTCAAGGTTCACTTCTTAGGTTTGAGATTTGGCTATCATGTCATCAACATAGACCTCTATCTCATGGTGAATCATGTCATGGAATAAAGCCACCATGGCTCGCTGATAGGTTGCCCCAACATTCTTCAATCCAAATGGAATCACTTTGTAACAGAAAGTGCCCCATTGTGTGACGAAGGTTGTCTTCTCCATGTCTTCGGGTGCCATCTTGATCTGATTGTAACCAGAGAAACCGTCCATGAAGGAAAAGATCTTATGTTGTGCAGTGTTATCAACCAGAATGTTAATGTGGGGAAGCGGGAAGTCATCCTTGGGGCTCTCCCTGTTTAAATCTCTGTAGTCAACACACATCCGTACCTTGTTGTCCTTCTTAGGCACCGGAACTACGTTGGCAACCCATTGGGGATAAGAGGTGACAGCTAAGAACCCTGCATTGAACTGTTTCATAACTTCTGCCTTGATCTTCTCTGACATTTCAGGGTGCATAAGACGGACCTTCTGTTTTACTGGAGGGCGGTCTTCTTTAGTTGGTAGACGATGAACCACAATATATGTGTCTAGTCCTGGCACGTCTTCATATGACCAGGCAAAGATCTTGACATAATCATACAACATCTGTATCAACCGCTGTTTGACACTAAGCTCCAAATTTGCACCTATCTTGACTTCTTTTTTATCCTCTTTTGTACCCAAATTTACTGTCTCAACTGGCTCTTCATGAGGCTGTATAGCCCTTTCTTCCTGCTGTAACAGTCTGACAAGTTCTCAGGGTACCTCACAATCTTCCTCACCTTCGTCCTCGGCTTGGTTGATCAGACTTTCAAAGTCATAACTGGCAATAGCATAACCATTATCAATGGGATCCATAGTGGATATGGATCTGCAGTTTGATACGTGAGTGTATGTAAGAGCATAGTTGTATTGAAAAAGTAAAAAGCAGAAAATAAAAAACAGAGAGCGCAAAATCTGTATGCAAAACGTCCAATGCTTTATTAATGACATATGATATTAAAACATGATAACCCTCACAAATAAACCATTGTACCCTGGGTAAGACACATGTCCATAGAGTTTATATTGTTTAATCATTACATATTCGAGAACAAGAAAGATAATTACTTCTGAATAAAAGTAATTGGTACAAAGTCTTTTTCCGTCCAGTTACTGGGTCCACGGTTGGTAGTAGGGAAGATCAAACTATCCATGTCATAGCTACTGTCAGCATCTTCTATGGCGGAGACAACATCAATAGCATTGATTCCCGGGCCATGCTTGGGCATGGGTGCAGTTATGACGTTAGGAGTCTCAGGGGGATCAAATTCAACCTCCTTCGCATCAATAAGGTCTTGCACCTTGTTCTTCAAAGCCCAACTATTGTTTGTATCATGTCCTGGACTTTTTGAATGGTAAGCACAACGAGCATTTGGGTTGTAGCGAGGAGATGCGGTGTTGGGATTCTGGGGAGCTTCCCTCAAGGTAACCAAATTGGATTTAAGTAGGTGAGGCAACACTTGAGACAAAGTCATATTTATCCGGGTGAATTGCCTTACAGGTCTTTCTGCTCTAGGCTGATTACTTCGTTGTTGTGTAGCTGTCGGCTTGGATATCACAACAGCCCCTACCGTTAGACGGTGCTCGATTCTGCTCTGATTTCGTTAATTGTAAATAACATTGACCTCTTTCTTTCTAACGAAAGGTCTCTTTCCCGCACTTGAAGAGGCATCCTTCTGAATCTTGCCACTTCTGATCCCAGCTTCCACTCTTTCTCCCGTCAAAATCAACTCAGTAAAGCTAGCTGAGGAGCTTCTAATCAGGTGATTGAAAAACGAATCAAATAGGGTACCCAAAAACATATCCACTAACTCCCTATCAGACAGGGGGGGTTGGAATTTTCCTGCTAAGTCCCTCCACTTTTGAGCATAGTCTTTAAAACCCTCGCTTGAACCCATAGACATACTTTGGAGTTGTGTACGGGTGGGAGCAAGGTCTGCATTATACTGATACTGCTTGTAGAAAGCAGTGGCCAGGTCTTCCTAGTTACGAATATTGGTCCCCTCCAGCTGATAGAACCATTCTAGTTGAGTCACAGACAGACTGTCCTGAAAGAAGTGGACCCATAAGTCCTTGTCTGCAGTGTGAGGCTGAATCTTCCTCACATAAGATCAGAGATGCATCTTGGGACATGAGACCCCATCATATTTTACGAACACCGGAACCTTGAACTTCTGCGGGATGACAACCCCAGAAACCAAACCCAGTTCTTCAAAATCCAGCCCCAGTACCTTCTGGATTTCCATTGCATTCAAACGATCCTCCAGTTGTTTGTATTTTTCATCAGCAGGAGGATACTGCTTCTCATCATAGTCAGATTCATCATCAGATTCCTTTGTACTGGAGTCTTCCTCCCTTGTTTCCTCTCCTTGATTGTCTCCTTCCTTTGATGAAGTTACCAGCTCAGAAGCTCGTCGCACTAGTCCACTGATCCTTCTTCCCAAGTTCACCACACCAGCTGGTTTCTTTGGCTTCTTATTTTTATCCTTCAATATGAGGGCTTTCAGATCATCTTGCCCTTTGGCTAGAGCCACAATCATTAGCTGGAACTGGGCATTTTGCGCTTGGAGATCCTTGATGTTTTGTTCAAGAGCCATTTCTTTACTCGCTGAAATAAACAGCGACGGAGATAAGAACCCTGCTTTAAGACCTGCTTATGCAATGAGATACATGATATGCTTATGCAATGTTTTCAAGGACCTTATTGGATTTAAGCTCTTTTAAACAAAACAAGAAACAAAACCTTTTATTAGCAAGTTTTTAAAGAAACAAAAGATTACACAAGGATAAACATTGAAAGGAAATTCCTAAGTCTCCCATGGGCGCTTCCTCTTGGTGTTGAGGTAGGTGTTGAGGTTCCTCTCTTCATGAAGTTGTTTTGTTAATTCCATAACCTTCTTCTCACTTGCATAGAATTAAGCCTCAAGAGTATCTCTTTCTCCCTTGAGTTGGATCTAAGACTTTTGCAACTCTTCGAAGTTGGTTGGCATATCAGGATGGAGAATAATGCGGGACTCGCCCCCTTGAACAATAGGTTCCAAGATCACCGGTAAGATGGCATCGTATGGCAACATAAGACTTTGGGCTCGAGCTCGCACCCATTTGAGATAAGGTTCCATAGGGATGGAGTTCTTGTGCCCTAAAGTCCTACTATCATTCTTCTTAACAATGCCCCAAGCGCGGATGAACCTCTGACGATAATTTTTCAAATCATCTGAGTAGTTGAACATAATACCCTGGATGAGCATATCTGATGGACCATCTCTCCGTGCATAGCCAAACTGACGTAGTGCTAAAGAAGGATTGTAGGTGATGCCTCCCCTAATGCCCAAGAGTATCACATTAGGAAATTCTCCATAACGATCAATAAAAGCGATGTCTCCTTGAGAGCGAGGACACCAATGGATGCCGGAGTGAGAGAGAGAGACATTAGTCTTTGAATCCACCTTAAGCCTAAATCATTTTGCATTACTTACCAAGGACGGTGAGAAATAAACCACCTATATAACATAGGGGTGCAACACATGAGAGTTCCTCGCTTCTTCAGAGTACGAGTATATAGAGAATGTAGGATATCCCCGAGCAATGTAGGAACCAGATTGTGAGCAAGGAAAATGATAATGGCATTCACATCGATAAATTGATCTGAGTTAGGAAACATGACCAACCCATGGATCAAGAGGGCTAATACATCTTCTAAGGCATGATAACTCATAGCATCCAGGAAAATCTGAGCTTTCTTCATTATAAAATTTGCAAGGAGACCCTTAACTTGACTTCTTTTTTCCCAATTGGACTCAATGTCAGATGGCTTCAAGTGAAAAAGCTACGGCAACATCTTAAGAAGCTGGGTCTTGTTCTAAACCAGTGCAAGGTACTCGCTCCAATATAGGTAAACCAAGTAACTTAGAGAATTCCTCCAGTGTAGGAACCGGTTGATAATCGGGGAATGTGAAGCAATGGTGCTTAGGATCGAAGAATTGGAATAAGACACTCATCAAACCTTTGTCAAACCCGGTGATAACCAAATTGAGTAAGTGACCATGTCTTTTGTGGAATGGTGAGTCCTCTGGGACTTTCAAGACTAATTCCTTGAGCTTATGAGGAACTTCTGTGAAGTGAATCCGGATGATTTTTCTGCGACCTGAATTCATATCCTACAAAATAGCAAAGAGTTAAATCCAACAGGTCCTTGAAATGATTAGTACATATGAATGTCATGATGTTTATGATGTCATGATTATGCTTAAAATCACAAATAAACACAAGAAAATCACACAATAGACCTTAGGTTCAAAGGCTTGCATGAGGTTTTAAGGTAAGTACCCTCTTGAATGTTCAGTTGGCTCGACCTATCTTATTAATAGTAATTGGGTTCTAAGGAGTATCAATATCACTGACCTTCACTTCATAAATTGTTTCAGCTCTGCACCGAAGTATTGCAGCCAAAAAATCCCGAAAGTCCAGCCTCAATGAGTGTAGTATCGAGTATCAACCAATCTTCGGTCGAAACTAAAGTCGGCTATCTCACTACTTCCTAATGGCTAGGATGAGTCAATTAAAGGTTCTAAAGTTCAGTTAGCACTTAGTGACACTATGAGGAAGCCTAATGTTATCCTTGACTTACTAAAGGAACATTAGTACAATCCAAAGTATCACGCTAACGTAGCCACCACTTCATCTGTATCAGTCTATGTTGTACAGCCTCCATGATTTATTGCTACTTACCAAATAAGGTGCCCCAGATCCGGGTGTAGGATATTTTAGTAACAATCCAAACAAACCCTCAAAAGTAAAGCAAACAAAGCACAAAAAAGCAGTTTAAAAATGAACTAACTCTAAGGTAAACCCCACTTTTTTAAATCCCCAGCAGAGTCGCCAGTTCTATGATACGGTGGCAGAACCGACTGTTTAATACTGGTTTTGCATTTATGTTCGCAAATGTTGCGGTAAGCAAGAGTCGCCACCGATTTTTCTTTTATCCAACAAAGGAAAGGGTGAAAAGAATATAAAAAGACCTTTTCGAGAATTTTTTGAGTAAGGGGGGTAGATTATGGAAAGGGAAGGTGTTAGCAACCTTTCCATCCGTAGTTTTCTACGGGCTCTTAGAGGTTTGCTCATTTTGAAATACCTTTGTGATTTGTGTGTTTTGAAAATGTTTGGAAAATTCCTTAGTACGGCGAACTTTGTAATGTTTCTCGGGATAGTAGA
Source organism: Vicia faba (assembly GCA_948472305.1). Classification (NCBI taxonomy): domain Eukaryota; kingdom Viridiplantae; phylum Streptophyta; class Magnoliopsida; order Fabales; family Fabaceae; genus Vicia; species Vicia faba. The sequence goes on from OX451735.1 coordinate 241,840,168, forward strand.
GAAAGTATACAAAGTGTTTTGAAATTGTTTTTGAAAAGCTGTTTTTTGTGTAAGTGCAAGATGTTTGAGCAAACTTCTAACAGCTATCTACTTTGTTACTCGAAAAGGGTCGTTCTTTTCCTATTTTCCTTTAGACAATGCTATCCTACTATTATTGAGTAGGTAGCCTTATAGTTGGATGTTGAGGGACAATCAAAGGGACGTTTTACAGTCATAAAGGCAACATATGGAGACGCTTTAGCAATTTTGTTTAAGGGAAGAGATCATTTACCGAAAGGAAACACCGTAGGGTCATCGAGGGACTATGATCTTTTGATTTTACGGGTCTTTGCTAAAGCGTCCCCATTCTCGAGGGACATGACTGCTTTATTTTCCGAAAGGCAACCGAAGTTGGGATGCCCTAGAGGTGCATATGTGCATATGTGTTGAGATTCAGTTACTTTTGTCTTTTTATTAGGTTAGCTAACGTTTTAATTTGCAGTCTTTCCATACACGCCTATTTACTAACAGTAATATAGCAAAAATAATAAAGCAGTAAATGTGCGGGAAATAAAATGCAGAAAAATAAATCCTAAACTATTACACGGCTTTGGGATAGTTACATAAAAAAGTGCATGAAATAAAGTGTGAAATTTTAAATCTAAAACTATTACATTCATAGACAGTTACAATATTTACATAAAATGCTAGAATAAAAATAAACGCGCGCGAAATAAATATCACGTCTAAAAAACCTAAAAAGGTTCTAAGTAAACAAAAAAATCTTTTTTGGTTTTGTTAAGAAAACAATTAATTCTAAATTTAATTTTAATTAAGAAAATAAATGTTGAATGAAATAAATCCTAATTCTCATATTTTTTTGTATTTTTTATTAAGAAAATAATTTAAATTAAAATGAACCTAAGTCTAATTGATTTTAAGTTGATAAAGTAAAATTAAAATAATTAATTAATTAAAATAATTTTAGAAAAAACCTAAATCTATTTTTTTTATCATTTGTTAAAAGTAAAAAAAAAACTAAAAGAGAAATAATAAAAACATAAGATATGGGTCTGGTATCAAAAATAAAATGGGGGGTGTGCTGTAAAAAAAATGTTGGGCCCAATGGAGAGCCCAGCTTGTTGTTGGAATCCTGTGCTACTGGCCCTTGAAGGTCCACCATGAGGTGATATCCCAGGGGCATTGGATGTAGCTCTCACAGGGATTTGCTGGCGTAGATCTGAGGAATATGGTGGACTCCTGGCTGCAAAGAACACTGGATCTATAAAGGCAATGTTAGAAAAACCAAAATGCTGGACCTGGGACTCGAACCGGGTTTTCTCCTTTCATACACGTGCTGCCTAACCATCTGTGTTGCCATCTCATTCATACACATATTATAAATAATATATTATATACAAAATAAAGCCAATATTTGGAATTAAAAAAAACACGCGTGCAGTTTAAACTGGCCAATCAGAGGTTGTCACACTTCGTCCTCTACATATATCCATTGTATTAGACAACAAGACCTATAGTGACAGTTTTATGCTTATCACTATAAACTTTGCATCCTGAAACAAACAAAATACACAATATAAATTGTATATGAGGCCATGGATTGACTGGCCTCATTCTCCTGAGCATGATGGTGCCCCTGTTTAAGCCTAATATTGACTGAATCGACAAGCCCTAATTCTAATGTCCAAACCCTAGAAATGGCCAATCACGATACCTGCACCAAAACTGCAATCCAGCTATACCAAAAGCTTGCAAACACTTAAATGATTAAATATGCATGGTTAAAATACATTGATATTACGTGAATTATACAAAACGAATTTTAAAAAATGGAGAAAACCGTGAGAGTTAGTTTACGCTTTTGGCAATTCTTTAAGGCTTGATAATGGATGGAAATGTGTCTGGGAACCTCTAGGAGTGTATTATGATCCTTTGTTTGGGTTGAAACATGTTTGGAGCTGTGTTTTTTGAGTTTAACAACTTTGATATTTTTGCAAAATCGTGTAGAGTTTTCAGGCCGTTAATTCGTGTGTTTTGGCTTGCTAACCTGCTCCTTATATAGAGAGATGGAGAGGATAATATATTATGGTAAGAATCATTCTTAATCATGGTCCATGAAAGCAAAATCAAACATTTGGAAAGAATACCATAATTGCATGTTCTTGCCTCTTTTTACCAATGCAATGTATCTGGACACTTGTGATAAAGCTTGCACGAAAAATGGGTCCTCTTAATGGGCCAAGTCAGGCATAAATGTCATGGCCCATATTTTCTAGTATTTTTTCCATTTTATTTAATTTTAAATCAAATAAAATCAAAATAAAATATATGAAAAATCATGGTCATGCCAAAATGGGTTGAGAGGTCCTTCATAAGCTTAGGGAGATGTTTGAGACCTAAGAAAATAAGCCATTGCTTCAAAAGTTCAAATTTTCTCAATGCACTATTCTTGAAATTTCCAAAATTTTCCAAACTTGGGCAAGCCATAACTTGCTCAATTTTTATCTCATGATGATGATCTTGTACTTTTTTGAAAGCCCAAGATGTCTAATTAAATCTCTCTTTTGATAAATTTTTCATTTGAAGATTTTATCTTAATGTAAAACGTCTCGGCAAAAAGTGTCCTTGGTTGACTTTTTGAAAATGACTTATAATGTATGAGCTCATATCTTTCAAACGGTGAATATATTGAACTTGTTGGATGAAGAGAAGTCGTAGGGGATTGGATTCTCTTTAAAATGAGCTTTTGTGGGAAAATTGCTGATAAAGTATGAGAAAGTTATGCCTGGTCAAAGTTTGGTTGACTTTTCCTATAGAAACCCTAACTTAGCAATTATTGACTTTTGATGAATTAGGAGCATTTCTTGAGGAATCATGATAAACCCTTGATAAAATTATGGGTATCACTTCAAAATGTTGATATTGACCAAAAATCTTGAAGTTTGACTGTACATGGGCCACAATTGACTTTTGACCTAACACGGTTGATTTTCAAGCATTTGAGCAATTGACTGAGCAAACTTGTTTTGAAAGGCATGAAATTTGACATGGATAATCTTGAATACATATTAGGACCATGTAAAGTGTTGTACCCCAAAATTTTACCTCCCATTTTACTCAACAAATGTCAAGCGAGGTCCCCAAGTTGCTCAAGGAAGTCCAAAAGTTAACCAGACAAACTCTCCCCTAAGGTAGTATACCTTTAATTAGGGTTTCCCTTTTCATCAAGATGTGTGAACCACAAAGGAATCAAATGCTCCCCAAGGTCCTAATATGTTCCCAAGATCATCCATGTCAAGTTTCATGCCTTGCACAAAGAAATTTTCTCAGTCAACTGCTCAAATGCTTGAGAATCGATTGTATTAGGTCAAAAGTCAATTGTGGCCCACATACAGTCAAACCTCAAGATTTTTTGTCAACATCAACATTTTGAAGTGACTTCCATCATTTTATCAAGGGTTGATCATGATTCCTCAAGGAATTCTCCAAATTCATCAAAACCCAAAAGTTGCTAAATTAGGGTTTTGTAGGAAATGTCAACCCAACTTTGACCAAGCATAACTTCTTCATACTTTATCATAAAATTTCCATCCAAGGCTCATTTTGAATAGGATTCAATTCCATACAATTCATCTTCATCCCACAAGTTCAAAATATGCACTCATCAGAAGATATGAATTTTTACATTATATGTCCTTTTGAAAAGTCAACAAAAACACCTTTTGGGTCAAAGCTTCATACATGAACATGGAAGATCCAATTTAAATGAGGAAAAATAGGTTGCTTATGGTACATCCTAAGATTTCTAAAAAGTCCAAGAAAACCTCTCTAGGGTTAAAATTGGAAGAGATATGCATTGTCAAAGTTGACCTTTTTTGCAAAATTGACAAAAGTCAAATGTGCTCAAAAGTGCATTTTTTACCAAATGGGCCTAGCATTTCATGATTGCACCTCACTTATAGCATGGTCCACGACCCAAATATCCAACCTCATGTTATTTGCTTCATTTTTCAATTTATTTGGATTTTTTGTTAATTAAAATTTCAATTAAATCAAATAATTGATGAATAATGGAAAAGATATGTTGTGATCTGATTTTTGGACAGGATCTCAATCAAATAATGCAAGGATATCATGATCAATTCGAATCAAGGCTAATTGGAACAAGAAAGGGATAATTTGGCTCATTATAGCAAGTTTACATATGCCATGAAGATCAAATCAAATCTTCAAAACTTTCAAAGATGTGATCTATTTTTACAACCCTAATTCACCCTATGATATATATTGAACAAATACAAGTCAAAAGACAGGTTTTTGGAGTCGTGAAAGAGGAAGAGCAAAGTCAAAAATTTAAGGAAAAAGTGTGAATCGGTTTCCATTCCCCAGGCCATCTCAAGCTATTCAAGCTATCCAAATCCATTGTCGGACGTCTCGGGAAGCTATTCCAACCATTTGCAAGGTCTGAAACGCCCAGAAACACCAATTGTAACTCACACGGTTTGCGTTTTTTTTTCAGAATCAATTATCCCAATTCTTGCATCGTTGGCAATTTTAATTGTCATATTTGTGATTATTATCATGTTTGCAAGCTAATTGAATGGTTTAATTGCATTTTTGAAGCCTTTACACGCAGATGCCATTGTTAGGGTTTTCACATTGCTTTTAGGGTTTTCGTCCACAGGGAAATTTGGGCCATGAATGAGGTACCATGATACTCGTGAGACCAAGACGAGTCGATTGGTACCATCACAATAGATTTATCATGCTTGTATTGAATTTTTGAATGACACGTGTTTTTAGCAACGGAGGTGGTCTCTAGGTATAAGTTATGTACCTAAAATGACGGGCTGGAGGTAGAAGAAGGTGATTTGTCATCACCCTGTTGGTTCGTTTGAATTCAGTGCACGCGGTTTTTTGTTCCAGGGACATTGAATTTGTTTTATATATTATATATTCTCTTTATTGTGTTAACAATTAACAATCATAGCTCAGGTGGCAGTGTGGCATTGGATTTAAGCGTGAGGACCTAGGTTCGATCCCAGGTCCCAGTGCTTTCTTTATTTTCTTTTCCTTTACCAGATCCTGCGCGTCACAATCTCAAGCGCCTTCCATACGACCTCAACGTCCAGCCACTGTATGCACTTCTACCCAGATCTAAAGCTTCCATCCTGAAGGTCCATGGTGCACGTTCAAGTCAATGCAACACAAGACCAACACTGACTGGGCCTCAGCTTAATGGGCCTGGGAATTTCAGTTTCATACACCCCCTCTTCAGCAAGACAACAGGCCCATTTGGTTATTATTTTCTATTCTTTTTTAATTTATCTATTTGTTTTCTTTAATTATTTTATTTTTTCTTTTAATTAACACAAAATTATTTTTTATTAAATTAACAAATCACAAATCACAAAAATCTTTTTTTTAATAATATTTTTGTTTTTTAAATTAGTTAGTTTAATTCAACTTAGGGCAATTTGATCTTTTTTTTTTATATAATTAAAAATAATTAGACTTAGGATTTTAATTGTACATAACTTAATTCATTTTCTTTTTCCTTAAAAATACACCTAGATCATTTTTCTCATAAAATATTTATTCCTTTAATTGATTAATTAATTAGCAAATTAGGTTAATTTAATTTCTTTCATAATTAAAAACAATTAGAAATTAGGTTTAATTAATTTGTAATTTAATTGTTTTCTCAAATAAAAATCCACAAAAAAAAATACTTTTCCTCACTTAGAGTTTTAGGTTATTTTTCAACCGTCCTCGCATTTAATTCGTCGCGCGCTTGTTAATTATTTTTCCATTATTTTGTAATTGCTAAGGGTTTGTAATAGTTAACCTAGGGTTTTTATTTACTGTTTAAATCCCTGATTTTTGGTCATGTAATTAATCCCCCTCCCCGAAGCCTTGTAATAGCTAGGTTTATTTTTCTCGCACTTTAAATTCCCGCAATCTTTAACTGTCTAGATGCATGGCTAATAGGATTGTATGGAAAGAATGCTTGAAATTTAAAACGGTAGATCACCTAATATGCAAAGAGTAAATAACTGAAAAAAACTCATATGCACATATTCACTCCTAGGGTTTACCTCACTTCGGTTGCCTTCGGTAAACAATCATTAAGCATAGGAGTATTTAGTGGTTGCCCTCCAGTCTAAAAGATCAAAATGTCCCATTCGAATGTTGCCTCGGAAATGTTGCCTCAGAAATGTTGCCTCGGAAATGTTGCCTCCGAAAGATCTTAAGACTCTAGGGTTACTACTAAAGTTTTCTAACTATTTCTTAGTGATTGTACTTTCCCTTTCGAATGTCCCGTACAACTCCAACGACGGTGCTACCTACTCCTTAATAGTAGGATAGTGCTGTCTAAAGGAAACGAGAACGAATAATCTTTTTTTCGAGTAGGTAGAATCTTAAGCACTTTCTCAATAAAAACTTTTCACACAAATACCTTTCAAAACAAATTTTAAAAACGAATTCGTCACATCCTTGAGGACGGATACAAGGATTATCACGAAGTAAAACTTTTCAAAGCAAAGCACACACACAAGCAATTTGAAAAATGAGAAAGTACCTAAGAGCCCATGGAAAACGATGGATAGAAAGGGTGCTAACACCTTCCCTTTCTATAATCTACCCCTGTACTCAGAATATCTCGAAAAAATGTTTTTTCTGTTCTTTTTCCTTTTCCAAGATTGGATGAAATAAAAGTCGGTGGTGAATCTTGCTTACCGCGACATTTTGCAAACAAAAACGCAAAACGCAAACCAGTATTAAACAGTCGGTTCTGCCACCGTATCACAGAACTGGCGACTCTGTTGGGGAAATAAAATATAAAGTGGGGTAAACCTTAGGATCTAGGTCATATTTAATTGCTTTCTCTTGATTATTTTGCTTGATTTATATTTATGGGAATTGTTTGGGTTATTTGATCCTACACCCGGAACGGGAAACACCTTTTAGGTAAGTAGCAATAAACTGTGAGGGAGCTGTGTTGGGGTATACCGACATGGTTGAAGCAGTAGCTACATTGATGTGACACTTTGGTTGGTACCGGTAACCCTTGAGTCAATCATGGAGAGTACGGGGCCGCCACGTGCTGTCGTGAAGCACCAACTGACCTTAGAACCTTTAATTGCACAACTTGGCTAGTAGGACGTAGCGAGATGGCTTGCTTTGGTGTATGCCCAAGGTCGACAGATACTCGATGCTACACTCATTGAGGTTTGACTCTTGAGTTTTGTTTGGTTGCGAGTCCATCGCCTATTGAATGAAGCTGGGGGAAAGATCAGTGATATTGAGATCCCTTTTAGAACCCGGTTACTATTTATAGGACAGGTTGAACCAATCCAACTTCAATAGGGTATGACCTTAAAACTCATGCAAGCCTTAAACCTAAGGACTTGGTGTGACTTGTTTGTTGTTTACTATACCTATGATTTTCTAACCTAATCATGACATCATAAGCATAGCATATCATGACTAACCATTTCAAGGATTTCCTAGGGCTTATTTTTGCTCTGTTTTGTAGGACATGGCATTTGCCCGTAGGAACACTATATAGATCAACCTTGTGAAAGTGTCTCTCCAACTAAAGGATCTAGCATTAAGGGTTCTCTAAGGTTCTCATTTCACTAGAAAGAATGGTCAGTTGCTCAATTTGGTCACTGCAAAACCTGATGAAGAGTTGTTAAAAGTATTGTTTCAGTTCTTCGATCCGGTGCACCATTGTTTCACCTTCCCGGATTACCAGCTAGTACCTACTATGGAGGAGTTTTCTCAGTTTTTAGGGGTACCTATTCTTGATCAGTGCCTTTCAATGGTACAGAAGAACATCTAAAGCCTGAAGAAATTGCTAGAGCTCTGTCTTTACAACAGTCTGACATAGTGGCAAATTGGGAGACTAGAAGGAGTGTCCAAGGAATTCCGGTTAAGTTCTATTTGAGAAGGCCTATAATTTTTGGGATACCTTAGATTTACAAGCTTTCGAAGAGGTGCTGGCACTTCTCGTTTATGGGACGGTACTTTTCCCTAATGATGATCAACTCTTAGATGTGAGCACTATCAAGGTTTTCCTGTCTCATAATCCATTACCTACATTACTCGGGGATGTTCTGCACTCTTTGCATGCTCGCACTCTAAAGAGAAATGGAACCCTCCTGTGTTGCACTCCTCTATTGGCTAGGTGGTTTATTTCGCACCTACCCAGGTCTGTTTTGAAGAATGAGCAGGGTTTGAAATGGTCTCGCAGGCTAATGTCCCTTAAGCATTCAGACATTCATTGGTGTTCATGGTTCTCGGAAGATGTTACCATCATCGATAGTTGTGGTGAATTCCCTAATGTCCCCCTCTTAGGCATTAGGGGAGGAATCACTTACAACCCTTGTTTGGCACTGCGTCAGTTTGGTTATGCGAGAAGAGATGATCCCCATGATACGCTTATCCAAGGAATCGCCTTCAATTATGAGAACGACGTTCAAGGCTATCGTAGAAGGTTCATAAAAGCTCGAGGCATGGTACATAAAATTGATAGCAAGACGCTAGGGCACAAGAATTCCATTCCTCTTGAGCCTTATCTCCGATGGGTACGAGCTCGCGCCCAAAGTCTGATGATGCCCTACCCTGCTGTCCTACCAATAATTGTGGAACCAGTTGTTGAAGGAGACACTGCTTCTTTTGTTCATCACCCTGACATGCCAGCTGATCATGAAGAATTACATAAGTCTTAGGTTCAACTCAAAGAAGAGCGGGACACGTTTAAAGCTCAGTTATATGCCAGCGAGAAGAAGGTCCTGGAGCTCACTAGGCTACTTCATGAAGAAAGGAACATAAATGCCTACATTGCACCAAAGAGGATGCGCTCCTGGGAGACCTAGTTTCTTTTTGCTTTCAGTTTTGTTTTGTTTATTTGTAAGCCTAAAGGGCATTCTTTGTAACAATTTAAACTTATCAATGCAATTAACGTGTGTTTCTTTTGGTTAAACGAATCTGAGCCTTTAAGAATCCTTGAAATCATTGCATACGCATATCATCCATGAGATTGCATAAACAGGTACCATTACAGGTTTCTCATCTTCTTCGTTGTTTATTTCAGCAGAAATGTCTTTTGAACAAAGCATCAAGGATCTTCAGGCACAAAACACCCAGTTCCAACAAATGTTCATAAGTCTGGCGAAAGGGCAAGAGGATCTGAAAGCCCTTATCCTGAAGGAGAGAAAGAAAAAGAAGATGGTTGTCAGTATTCTGAATATGGGCAGAAGGCTTGGAGAGCGATTGAAGTGACAAACTGATCTAACCTCTTCATCCAATGAAGGGGGAATCAGGAAGAAGATAAGGACCCTAGTCCTGCAGTCTCTGACAATGATACTGATTATAACGATGAATAATATCCTCCTGTTGAGGATAGATACAAACAGCTAGAAGACCGTCTGATGGCCATGGAAGTTCAGAAGATACCTGGACTAGATTTCAAAGAACTGGGATTGGTGTCGGGAGTAGTCATCCCGTAGAAGTTCAAAGCTCCAGTTTTTACTAAGTATGATGGGGTGTCCTGCCTAAAACTCCATCTCCGTTCTTATGTCAGGAAGATCCAACCCCCACACAGCTGATAGAAATTTATGGGTTCACTTCTTTCAAGATAGTCTGTCAGGGACTCAACTTGAATGGTTCTACCAGCTAGAGGGAGCAAATATTTGAAACTGGGAAGATCTGGCTGCTGCTTTCTACAACCAGTATCAGTATATTGCCGACCTTGCTCCCACTCGTACTCAACTCTAGAGTATGTCCATGGGTGCAAGTGAAGGCTTTAAAGATTATGCATAAAAATGGAGACTTGGCTGGGAGAGTTCAACCCCCGTTGTCTGATACGGAGTTGGTTGATATGTTTCTAGGGATGCTATCTGGTCCATTTTTCAATCATTTGATCGGCAGCTCATCAGCTGGTTTCACCGAGCTGATCCTAACTGGGGAAATAGTAGAAGTTGGGATTCAAAGCGAAAAAATACAGAAGGATGCCTCTTCAAGTTCAGTAAAGAAGCCTTTTGTTGGTAAGAATGAAGTCAGTGCCATCTACAGCCCGAGGGGTCAGAACAGGGTTGAACAACGTCAAACAGTAAGTGTCGTGATGATACCTAGACCTACAGTTGCTCCACAATGCAACAATCCACAAAGGATGGAAAGACCACAACGACAGTTTATCCGCATCAGCATGACATTGGCTGAAGTTCTACCTCATCTACTAAGATCCAACTTGGCAACCTTGAGAGAGGCTCCCAAGAATCCAAATACTACATCTCCCCGATATAATTCGAATGCCCGATGTGCTTATCATTCTGAGAGTCCTAGCCACGATACAAATGACTGTTGGGCTCTGAGAAACAAAGTACAATACTTGATTGAAGCCAAGGATATAGATTTCGATGCTCCGGAGAAGCCAAATGTCATAACTGCTCCCATGCTTAAACACGGTCGTGGAGTTAATGTTGTTGATACTGATTTGTTCCTTACCTCTGTTGATGAAGTTTCTACTCCTCTCATGACTGTCAAGAAGAATTTGTTGTTGGCCGGTTTATTTCCGGGTTATGGTGAAGATTGCCACATATGTTCGTTTCTACCTGCTGGTTGCCGTTTGATGAAGTTAGGTGTCCAACACCTGATAGATAGCAAAGAAATTCTGTTTGAGAAAACTTTGGTTCTTGTTGTTCCATCTGAAGATGTTGCCATTATAACCATTTCCGTCAATCCTTCCAAGGTCTCCTCGAGAAGACCTGTTAGGATTACATATGCTCCAAGAATTGCTCTGCTGATAATTACTGTTCTTGGTCCTGTCCCGTATGTCTCAGAAAAAGTTGTCCCGTGGCATTATGGCGCCGATGTGTACTATCATGGCATCAAATAAGATTTGAAAGATGAAGAAGTTGATCCTGATGTTAGTAACAATGTCGGAACCAACAAAGTTACCTGAAGTGGAAGGGTCTTGTCTCCCGAGATTTCCCCTAAGACTGTCAACAAACCTATTGTCATTCCACCTGTTATTCCTGCTAGTACATCGGCTACTGTTCCTATTCTTACTCCAGTTATTACCCCTGTTGGCGAATCGTTTGATACCCGCGGAAAGTAAATTTTAGGCGAGCCTGCCCGGGCGGAGGCACCTAAGGAAATTGTCGTGGAAGCCTCTAAGCAAGAAATGGAGGAAATACTGAAAATCATTAAGAAGAGCGACTACAATGTGGTCGAGCAGCTGGGGCAGACCCCATCGAAGATATCCATGTTGTCTTTGCTATTGTGTTCTGAAGACCATGCAAAGGCTTTGATTGCATTTCTCAAGACTGCGCATGTTCCGCATGAAACTTCAGCGGATCAGTTCAAAGATTGTGTGGCCAGCCTGACTGCTGATAATGGGCTGCGTTTTTCAGATGCGGATTTAACTCCGAAAGGAAGGAAGCATAATGATGCTCTGCATGTCTCGATTGAATGCAGTGGCACCACTATGGCTCATGTGCTGGTAGATATTGGGTCTTCACTGAATGTTCTGCCAAAGAAGGCATTAGACCAGTTGGATTGCGAGGGCTTAACTCTAAAGCCTGGTAACGTTGTGGTAAGGGATTTTGACGGATCAAAGAGAATGGTGCACGGGGAGGTGGACATCCCTGTAAAATTAGGTTCTCAGACTTTTGGGTCCACCTTCTATGTGATGGATATCAGGCCATCATATTCTTGCTTGTTGGGTCGTCATTGGATCCACGAGGTTGGGGTAGTCACCTCCACACTCTAACAAATGATGAAGTATCCGGTGAAAGGAAAGATTGTCACAATGCGGGGAGAAGAAGAATATATGGTGAGTCACTTCAACTTCTTCCGCTACGTAGAGATGGATGGGGAATTCATCAAAACTCCTTATTAGAATTTTGAAGAGGCCCCTCAGATCTTGGCATCGACTGAAACTACTAGCAACAAACCTCCTTTGAAGATGGCTTCTCTCAAGGACGCCAGGGCCTAGGTTGAAGAAGGTGGGTGTGCCAATTGGGGTCATCTCCCTGATTTCACTCATAAAACTGATAAATTTAGTTTGGGATTTACTACAGCGGCTCAAAGGGCTGTTAGACGTGCTTAGGCTGGAGGACCTCCCCTACGCATCAGCAATCGTGGGATTAACGCCATTGAAGACAGTGAAGAGGACTCAGAAATTGACAGCTGGATCTACCCAACTACTAACGGTGGACCGAGTAACTGGACGGCTAGGGACTTTATACCTGTTTCTTTTATTCCGCGGTAATTGACTTACTTGTTTTGAGATTTGTAACAAACAATTTGAAACTTTATGGCCCGGTGCCTTGCCCAAGGCACCTTGGCTTTGCTTGTGAGGGCTCTTATTTGTCATTTCATAATCATTAATAAAGCATTAGACGTTTCTTGCATACAAATTTTGCGCTCTCTGTTTTTCTTTTCTGTTTTCCACTCTATCAAAACAGCTATTCTCTTACACACACTCACGTATCATAATGCAGATCCATATCCACTCTGGATCCCATTGATAACAACTCTGCTATTGCCAATTATGACTTCAAAAATCTGATCAACCAAGCCAAAGACGAGGGTGAGGATGATTGTGAGGTGCCTGGAGAACTTACTAGACTACTACAGCAGGAAGAAAGGGCCATACAACCCCATGAAGAGTCGGTTGAGACAATGAACCTGGGTACTGAGGAAGACAGAAAAGAGGTTAAAATAGGTGCAAATCTGAAGCTTGGCGTTAAACAGAGGTTGATACAGATATTGCACGACTATGTTGAGATCTTCGCCTGGTCCTACGAAGACATGACTGGTTTAGACACTGATATTGTGGTACATCGCCTGCCGACTAAAGAAGACGGTCCTCCGATTAAACAGAAGGTTCGTCGTATGCGGCCTGAAATGTCAGAGAAGATCAAGGCAGAGGTCATGAAACAATTCGATGCAGGATTCTTGGCTGTCACTTCCTATCCACAGTGGGTTGCCAACGTCGTCCCGGTACCTAAGAAGGACGGTAAGGTACGGATGTGCGTAGATTATAGAAATCTGAACAGGGCAAGCCCCAAGGATGACTTCCCACTTCCTCACATTGATGTTCTGGTCGACAACACCGCGCAACACAAAATTTTCTCCTTCATGGATGGTTTCTCTGGCTACAACCAGATCAAGATGGCTCCTGAAGACATGGAGAAGACAACCTTTGTCACACAGTGGGGCACCTTCTGCTATAAGGTGATGCCTTTTGGGTTGAAGAATGTTGGGGAAACCTATCAGCACACCATAGTCGCTTTGTTTCAGGATATGATTCATCATGAGATCGAAGTGTATGTTGATGACATGATATCCAGGTCTCAGACTGAGGAAGAGCACCTTGATCATCTCCAAAGGTTATTCGACAGATTGAAGACATACAAGTTGAGGTTGAATCCGAACAAGTGTACCTTCGGGGTAATATCTGGTAAGCTTCTGGGTTTTATCGTCAGTGACAAGGGTATTCAGGTAGACCCTGCGAAGGTAAAGGCCATACAATAAATTCCGGCTCCCCGTACAGAGAAGGGAGTTAGAGGTTTCTTAGGACGCCTGAATTATATCGCCAAGTTCATTTCACATATGACTGCTACTTGTGAGCCAATCTTCAAGCTGCTGAAGAAAGATCAGGTAGTAAAGTGGAATGATGAATTCCAGACCGCTTTCCAAAGAATCAAAGAATACCTTCAAGAACCTCCAATTCTGATGCCTCCGGTTGAAGGAAGACCTTTGATATTATACTTGACAGTGCTAGACAATTCAATGGGGTGTGTGCTGGGGAAGCATGACGAGTCTGGTCGAAAAGAGCACGCCATTTATTACCTTAGCAAAAAGTTTACCGACTGTGAGACACGACACTCATTGCTTGAGAAAACTTGTTGCGCTTTGGCATGGGCTGCTTGCCGACTGAGACAGTATATGTTGACTCATACTACCTTGTTGATATCAAAGATGGGTCCGATCAAGTATATTTTCGAGAAGCCCGCTCTCTCCGGAAGGATAGCAAGGTGGAAAATGATCTTAACCGAATACGACATACAATATACAACCCAAAAAGCAATAAAGGGGAGTGTATTGGCTGATCATTTGGCTCATCAGGCCGTGGATGACTACCAGTCCATGAATTTCGAGTTCCCGAATGAGAATATCATGTTAGTGACTGACTACGAAGAGCCTGGACCGGATGAAGGACTTGAGGAAGGATCCCGATGGTCTATGTATTTTTATGGAGCCTCAAACGCACTGGGTAACGACATTGGCGCTGTAATCATATCTCCCGAGGGTTGTCATACTCCGTTCACTGCCCGATTATGTTTCAACTGCACCAACAATATGGCAGAGTGTGAAGCATGTATCATGGGTCTTCGAGCTGCTATTGACTTGAGGATCAAGTTCTTGAATGTATTAGGGGATTCTGCTTTGGTGATAAGTCAGATCAAAGGTGAGTGGAATACGAAGCACCCGAATCTCATTCCTTACAAAGAGTATGTACTGACATTGCTCCCACACTTTGAGGAGGTAACCTTTGAACATTTCCCACGAGAAGAGAACCAGTTAGAGGACGCGCTAGCTACCATGTATTCTATGTTCAAGGTTAGGTGGGACAATGAAGCTCTCAAAATTACCGTTGAGAGGTTGGATGAACCAGCACACTGCTGTGAGATTGATATCGAAGAAGTGGCAGACAAACCCTGGTTTCATGAAGTCAAAAGGTATCTCGAGGCTCAGGAGTATCCCGAAGGCGCATCTGTCAATGATAAGAAGTTTCTGAGAAGGTTCACTGCAAAGTTCTTCCTCAGTAATGGAATCCTCTATAAACGCAACCATGACTCCACACTACTACGGTGTGTAGACAAGAGCGGAGCAGAGAGGATCATGACAGATCTACATGAAGGCACCTTCGAAACCCATTCTAGTGGACATACCATGGCTAAGAAGATCCTACGGGCAGGATATTACTGGTCCACTATGGATGTCAATTGGTATCAGCACTCTCGAACTTGTCATAAGTGCCAAGTCTATGCTGGTAAGGTGCATGTGCCTCCAGTTCCTCTAAACTTTCTGACAGCTCCTTGGCCCTTTGCGATGTGGGGCATCGACATGATCGGTGAGATCAGACCTACTGCGTCTAATGGGCATCGTTTCATCTTAGTAGCCATTGATTACTTTACAAAGTGGGTTGAGGCATCCTCTTTTACTACAGTAACCAAGAATGTCGTGGCGCGGTTTATCCGACATAATCTGATATGTCGATATGGTGTACCAGAGAGAATTATCACCGACAATGGTACGAATATCAACAACACAATGATCACTGAGCTCTATAAACAGTTCAAGATACATCATCTTAACTCTTCTCCCTACCGGCCGAAGATAAATGGAGTTATTGAAGCAACTAACAAGAATATCAAGAAGATTGTACAAAAGATGACGGTGACATACAAAGACTGGCATGAGATGCTACCATTTGCTCTTCATGGGTACCGTACCTCAGCATGGACGTCGACAGGGGCAACACCCTACTCTCTGGTATATGGCATGGAGGCAGTCCTACCCATCAAAGTCCAAATACCTTCTCTCAGGATTATGAAGGATGCGGGTTTGAACGAAGGAGACTGGATCCAAACCCGACTTGGTCAGTTAAATCTAATCGATGAAAAGAGGCTTACTGCTATCTGCCATGGTCATGCGTATAAAAAGAGAATGATCAAGGCTTTTAACAAGAAAGTCAGGTGTCAAGAATATCAAGTCGGGGATCTAGTGATCAAGTGCATTATACTGCCACAAGGTGATCCCAGGAGCAAATGGACTCCCACGTACAAAGGGCCATTTGTGGTTAAGAACATTTTTCTCGGGAAGAGCTATGATTCTAACCAACATGGATGGTGACGACCTTCCTCACCCTGTCAATGCAGACATAGTGAAAAAATACTACACATAATCAAGGACCCGCTAGGTCGACTGGCCTAGGCAAAAATAAGGGCTTCTCGGCAAACCAAAAGGGTTCGTGCAAAAGTAAGGGATGAAAATGAAAATTTGTACACCCGGCAAGTCGAAAACCTGAAAGGGAGGCTTGGGCAAAAAAGGGTATCCCGGTGGATTGAAAACCCGAAAGGGCAATCCAGGAAAAGTTAGGGATTAAAGCGTATCACTATATCTCATTGGATCATCTTGCAACCAGACTTCGGTATCGACTATCAAGCTCAGACGGCGCCAATCAATCTGATCAACCTTCGGCTAAGTAGCAAAGTGATGAGACGCTTGAAGATATAAAGGCAATAGCAGAGTTGGAACCCAATGGGGTTGTTTCACATAGCTTTTTTTCTTTCCTTTACACAAATTGTATAATTTATATCTTTTGGTGGTGTTCTCTTACTAGGACGTCAGCCTCCTTGTATAAAACTCCTATTACAGGCCAATTTCAAAATCAATACAAGTCATTTTCACAAAAAAACTTCAATTTGTTTTTATTTTTCTGTTTTGTTTTACAAGAACGTCCAATGATTTGTTTTTGATATATGCATTTGAAAATGATTTCTGCTCATAAGAAACAAAAGACAATTACTCGTAATTCCAGAAACAGGAAAAAATAAGAAGTGCCAAACCCGACAGTTCCTCTGCCCAGTAGGTATCGGGATAGAGTCAGCTTGGGAACATAATTGTTGGTACATACACTCCCCACAGAGTAAAGGTATCCAAAGGCATTGATGTCAGCTTTCTCGAAACAGGACATAATTATCCCTAGCCGAGGTTCGTAATCGTAGGCGAGTCAATAAATCTTATCCCCAAGCAGAGTTTATTTCTACAGATATAGAAGCTCAATCTCCAACAGAGCTCATCACTTCCAGCAACAGAATTTCATCCCAAGCTAAATTTGTTCCTTCAGATCAGCAAGTCTACCAATAGAGTATTTCTTCCCCCAAAGTTTGGTCCCTGCAGAGTTATTTCTCCAGCATCTCTTCCCGACAGAATATTCGTAAATCTCCAGCAACCGTCAGAGATTTATTTTCCCAAACACGATGTCTTCAATGTTCAAAGTTAAATGGGACAATGAGGCTCCCCGAATCATTATCTGGAAGTTGGATGAACCGGCATATTGTTGCGAGCTCGAGGCTGAGAAGGTGACCGAAAAACCCTGGTATCACGAGGTGAAGAGGTACTTGGAAGCTCAGGAATACCCTGAAGGTGCGTCTGTCAATGATAAGAAGTTCATGAGGAGGTTTGCTGCAAAATTCTTCCTCAGCAACGGCATTCTCTACAAACGGAATCATGATTCAACTCTGCTACGTTGTGTGGATAAGGCAGAAGCAGAGAAAATCATGATGGAACTGCATGAAGGTACATTCGGAACACATTCCAGTGGACACACCATGGCTAAGAAAATCCTTCGGGCAGGATATTTCTGGTCCACAATGGAAGCCGATTGTTACCAGCACTCCCGAACTTGTCATAAATGCCAGATCTATGCTGACAAGGTGCATATCCCTCCGGTTCCTTTGAATGTCCTGACGGCGCCTTGGCCTTTCGCAATGTGGGGCATCGATATGATCGGTGAGATCCGACCAACGGCATCCAATGGGCATCGCTTCATCTTGGTGGCGATCGATTACTTCACGAAATGGGTTGAGGCAGCTTCCTATGCCACAGTAACCAAGAGCGTCGTGGCACGTTTCATCCGGCATAATCTGATCTGTCGGTACGGCGTCCCGAAAAGAATCATTACGGACAACGGTACCAATCTCAATAATAAAATGATCACTGAACTCTGTGAACAATTCAAGATACAGCACCACAATTCTTCTCCCTACCGGCCGAAGATGAATGGGGCTGTAGAGGCAGCTAATAAAAACATCAAGAAAATTGTGTAGAAGATGACAGTGACCTATAAAGATTGGCACGAGATGTTACCATTCGCTCTTCATGGGTACCGTACCTCAGCCAGAACGTCAATCGGGGCAACTTCCTTCTCCTTGGTCTATGGCATGGAGGCAGTCTTGCCAATTGAAGTCCAAATACCCTCTCTCCGGATAATGAAGGATGCAGACTTGAATGAAGAAGATTGGATCCAGACTCGACTTGATCAATTAAATCTGATTGACGAAAAGAGGCTCACTGCTATCTGTCATGGTCAAACGTATCAGAAACGGATGATCAGGGCATTTAACAAGAAAGTCAGACCGCAAGAGTATCGAGTTGGGGACCTAGTAATCAAACGCATCATCCTTCCTCAAAGTGATCCCCGGGGCAAATGGACCCCTACTTACGAAGGGCCATTTGTGGTTAAACGTGTGTTCTCAGGAGGAGCCATGATCCTAACCACCATGGATGGTGACGACCTTCCTCACCCCGCCAATGCAGACATAGTGAAAAAATACTACGCATAAATAAAAGACCCGCTAGGTTGACATACCTAGGCAAAAATAAGGGCTTCCCGGCGAACCAAAAGGGTTCGGGCAAAAATAAGGGATGAAATGAATAAAAATCTGTACACCCGGCAAGTCGAAAACCTGAAAGGGCGGCTTGGGCAAAAATGGGTATCCCGGTGGACTGAAAACCCGAAAGGGCGGTCCAGGCAAAAGTTAGGGATAAAAGCGTAACACTATGTCTCATTGGATCACTTCGCATCCGGAATTCGGCATCAACTATCTGGCTCAAGATTTCGGCATTGACCAATCAGCTTCATCTTCAACTAGGTAGCAAAGCGATGAGACGTTCGAAGACATAAAGGCAATAGCAGAGTTGGAACCCAGTGGGATTGTTCACATAGCTGTTTTGTTTCCTTTTTCAAATTGTAAACTCTATACTATTTGGCGATGTCCTCTTACTAGGATGTCAGCCTCTTGTACAAAAATGCCTATTCACAGGCAAAGTTTAAATCAATACAAATTTACTTGTCCATACAAATTACCATTGTTTTCCTTTTTCTGTTTTGTCTTGCGAAGAACGTCCAATGTGCATTTTTGATATATGCATTTGACATTAAATTGCTAATTCATAAATATTTGCATATGAAACGAGAGATTGATTACAGGTGACATCAGAGACAGGGGCAATTGAAGTTGTCTAATGCAGTCTGGTTGTTTTGTCCGCCAAGGTACCAAGGTAGGTTCAACTGAAGAATGTGGCCAAATCATCTCAACGACCCACAGAGTAAAACAAGGTTCAGTAGTACTTTCCCCAAGCGGAGTTGATTCCCCGTCGATCCTGAAAGGACACAACATTCCCCGGCAGGTCTTAAAGCTCATCCCCAGTAGATTCTGGAAGCTTATCCCCTGCGGAGCGCGGACGTCTCTCCCGAGTTTTATTTAGAGTTATTTCCTCGCAAGGACTTATAACTGGGTTATCCTCAGCTAAAAAGCACGGAAGACCGCCCTCGGCAAAGTTCCTTCAATCCCCGGCGGAGTTTATCCTTGGTGTTCCCCAGCGGAGTTTATCATCATTATCCCCAGCGGAATCCATCATTAGAATCCTCAACAGGCCTCGCATCAAACTTCGGCCAAATATCTCTTCCACAGGACAATTCCCCGGCCGGTCGTCGAGGATTTATTTTCCTAAGACGAAATTACATCCATAAACACTTCACATTTTCATACATCTTGCCTACATACATGATGAAACGCATACAACACTATCTCATGTTGAACATCATGACACCATGCATATCATACATCATGACATTGCATACAACTTACGTTTTTGCCTTTTCAGGAAAAAGACAATCCCAAAAACAATTACCTTCAACTGTCGCAATTCCAGATCCGATTCCTGTATCTAGCCAGGGCACATCTGAGAGTGATCAGTTTCCATACTCGATTCCTGTATCTAGCCAGGGCACGTCTGAAGAGTTCGAAGATTCGATTCTTGTATCCAGCCAGGGCATATCTATCAACTACAACATCTCCAGATTCGATTCCTGTACCCAGCCAGGGCATATCTGTTGACCACGTTTCCAGACTCGATTCCTGTATCTAGCCAGGGCACGTCTGAAGAGTTCGAAGATTCGATTCCTGTAACCAGCCAGGGCACATCTATTAACGACTATTTCCAGATTCGTCTCCTGTATCCAGCCAGGGCATATCTGTGAGCAACCAATTGTAGATTCAATACCTGTATCCAGCCAGGGCATATCTGCATAAGGAGACTGAGGATCAAACACCTGTAACAAGCCAGGAAAACATCCGTCTTTCTCAAATACACAAGTTCTCGCTAAGGAATCTCTTATGCGATCGACACTTCCAAATGGCATCTATAATCCCATCTCCCTATCTACCACCTCTCCGAATGGCATCTGTAAGCCCATTCCTGACATCACATTGCTGACACTTCAACATGCGAGTGCAAATTTCCGGGCACTCTAGTGTCCAATCTCCTTTTACCCTCAAGTCACGAAAGGCAAACTTGCCAATCTAACTCTTCAGGTTCAAGAAGATTGAACAGGGGCAACTGTTGCACCCCAAAATTTTCCCTCCCATTTCCTCAACATTTTCTCATCACAAGACCTTTGAAGATCAAGATCCAGTTAGGGTTTCCTCTGCTCAAGACTTCTCCTTGCACTGTGGACTCAAATTAGGGTTTGTGTTTGCCCAAGGATGTTTTGACCTAAAATGCCTAAGATGACTTTCATGCTTCATATTGGACTCCCAAGTTTACCTATACCAAGTTTCAAGTCTTGATTCCAAGTTTTGCCCAGTCAACTGGACAGTTGACCTAGAAATCAGCTGTATTGGGGAAAAAGTCAACTGTGGCCAATTGACAGTCAAAACTCATGAAATTTGACCCACATCAACATATTGAACTCACATGAACCATTTGATCAAGTTTGGACCACAATTCCACAAGAAATCTGATCAGATCACCAAAAGGGCAAAATGGTCATTTTTAGGGTTTTGACTGCACAAAGGCAATTTTTGACTGTTTGACCTAGCCAATGGCAAATCAAGCTCACATATGGACTCAAGGACTCAATGAAATGGTCTTGACACATTCATCAAGCTCAAAAGATCCCAAGTACACAAGATTGACAGTTGAATTTCCCAGTCAATTGATCAATTTTGACTGTACACTGAAAAGTCAAACTTTGACTTTTTGGTCAAAATCAAGAGTCAAGATTCATTTTTCATCAAAACTTGCCAAATCATGAAACTTGTTCACCAAGAAATCACAAAATGCAAATTAGGGTTTGAAAATGGAATTTTTCATAACTTAGAATTTTTCTAAGTTATGAAAAACCCTAATTTTTTCACAACTTTGCCCCATCTTTTCACCAAGATCCATTTGGATTCAAACAAAAGTCAAAACATGAAAGTTGTAGCTTGTTGCATAATCTACAACTTTTATTCACAAAGTTTTCTCATTTGAAGCTTGTATCTCAAGTTACAATTTTTTGAATAAGGGCCCTAAACCATTTTTAACTTAGTGAAATTTTAACCTATTTTGACAAGGTTTTCTACCCCACTTCAAGGCCACTTTTCATACCCTTCCACTTAGAATTTCAATTTGCATTTCAAAGATGGATTGTAGTACACATTCCAAGCTTTCCAAAATGTCCCAGAACTCATCAAACAACCTCATAACTTGAGAGATTAGAATTTCACAAGTTGGCAAAAATCCACTTTTGAATGGTTCATGAACATGTTCATAACTTGGACCATTTTCAAATCAGCATAGTTTATGCTACATTGCAGGCCCTAAAACCCTTTGACACTCATAAATTTAATGCTAAACCATTTAACCAAGTTGTTATTCTAAGCCTTTGGTCATTACACAAGGAATTAAGCCTAAACTAGAAAAAGCACTATTTCCATTCTTGAAAAGAAGAACTTTATGTCAAGTTTGCAATCCAAGTGGTACAATCAAGATCTTCTTGGCACAAGTTTGTGAGCAAATTGCACTGATCAAGGCAAGGGATAGCAGCATAGTGGGAGGGCCTGTACAGGCTAGAAACATCAAGTGGCATTTTGTTGCTTAACATAGAAGAAAAGTCCATAACTTATGACATCTCTCATCTCAGCTTAGAAACACAAGAGAGAAGTTATCAAACACATTCCATAGAACATATCCAAGCTTCTACACGAGCCATTGACCTCCCAAACATCCTCAAACCAAAAAACACCATCAAACTGCAAAAACAGAGTTGTCTCTGCAGTTTGATTGCTAACTCCTATTTCCCTCAAGTTCTTGTGCAAAAACCAGTTCACACACATTCCCTAGTGCTTATGCAAGCTAACCATGTCCTGAAACCTGACCTGTAACACCTCCAAGCCACTTCACCATTTTTAATTTTCTGTTTTGCAGTTGGAGTTCACTAGCTCGATTCAGGGAGTTTTAAGACAAAGTAGGACTTGGAAAAGCATCCTTACACTTCAAGGAAGCTATACCAATCATCATTTTACTCTGAAACATCCTCCATTGCAAAGCACGATTCCAACTGAACAGGTACATTCATGGGGTTCTATCTCTCTTGTTAGGCATTGTTAGCTTTAGGTTTGTAAAGAAAATATGTCACAATCATAGCCCTGAACATGCTCATATGTTTAGATTTCATTTATATTTCGTGTGC
Source organism: Vicia faba (assembly GCA_948472305.1). Lineage (NCBI taxonomy): Eukaryota > Viridiplantae > Streptophyta > Magnoliopsida > Fabales > Fabaceae > Vicia > Vicia faba. Next base: position 241,862,774 of record OX451735.1, read on the forward strand.
TTAGAGAATTTTATGTCTGAACATGGTTAAAAAATTAGGTCAGGATTTGGGAGAGAAGAAATTCTCTCTCATTTCTGAGAGTTAGCTTGACTTCTTTATATGTCTAGAACCGTGGTTTCAAGCTCTACAGGTTTCATGTTGGAAGATTTGGCAAAAGATCAAGGAATGAGGAGTTAGAAAATGCGTGTTTTTGAACAAGGAAGTGTTCTGAGGTTGAAGATGAAGCTACATGGGTTGGGCCTGTGTGGTTTCTTCTTTTTGCACCATATTTCCATTTTCTCACCCCTCCTGAGCCCATTTGTTCATTTTTTAACATTTTTGACTTTTTCCTTTTTTATTTGACTTGTTTATTTTTTCCCAGCACATTAAAATTTTGAAAATATTTTTTCCATCATTTTTTAAATTAATGGCATATTTATTTGATTTATTCCTTTGTTTATACATAAATATATACATATTTTTATTTAGAATGAATATAAAAATAATGCAAATACATTTTTTATTTTTATTTACCTTCTGAAAATATTTCACATAAAAAAAAACTCTTTTTATTTATTTTTATTAAAATATTAAATAAATATTTATTTTGTGTATAATACATATTTAAGATTTAATATATATATATATATATATATATATATATATATATATATATATATATATATATATATATATATATATATATATATATATATATATATATATATATATATATATATATATATATATATATATATATATATATATATATATATATATGTTTATCAATATATTTAAGTTAAAAATATAAAAATACTTGAATTTTTATTTTTATTAATATTTGATACAAAAATACTTTTTCCATAATATACTTCATTTTATTTTATTTTTTTAAATAATAAATAAATGTTTGTATTAAATCAATTAATATCCATTCTCATTAAAATTAGGGTTTTTTACCCTAAATTCAAAATATTCCAAAAAAATAATATAATTTTTATTTTCCTTTCTCTTTTACATAAATAATATTTTTTCATACATATACAAAACATTTCTTTTGCATCTTGCATTCTTATTTAATTTTTGTACATTATTTATATTGCAAATATTCAAAATGATGTAATAATTTAGATTTAAATTCTTGTCAATATCCCCATTAGAACATTTGTACCCCCCTTCCCATATTTGGTTTTGTAATAGCTTAGTAAATTTAATTTCGCACTTTATTGCTTTCTAATGATAACATGTTAGAATTAGGGTTTGTATGCGAAAAATGATAAAAATAGTTATGACCTAATCACAAGATAAATGAGCATGAAAATAAACAACACATCCCACACTTGCACCCCTAGGGTATTCCACTTGTTGCCTTCAAATAAATGGGCCATATTGTATGTTGAACTTCTTTGGGCAAAGCAAGCAATTTGAATGATCATAGTCCCTCGACAAAACTTTTCAAAACAAACAAAAACAAATGATCAAGTCCCTTAAAGAAATTGCCCAAAGATATTTAACGTCGTTGCAATTATGGTCTAAACGATGACCCGCGCCTGTCCCTTTCACATCCTAACACAAGGTTGTCCACCAAATACAATGGTGGAACAAACTTGTTAAAAGGGTTAAAACATAGCAATAATCTTTTGAGAAATTTAGGAGTAGATAACCTCTTAGTTACTTGAATCAAACTTGCGAAACAAAACACTTGCCTAATTTCAAAATCACACATCACTACACTTTCAAAACAACTTTCAAAAACAAATGAAAACCTTTTCAAAAGACATACATCTTTGTATACATCCCCACATGGATCATTACAAAGGTTGCCACCACATTGGCATCTTTTCAAAACATTTTCAAAACCCACACACTCAAGCACCATTTAAAACAATTGAAAACAAAAGGCAAGTGATCTAAGCAAGTAACTAAGAGCCCATGAATAACCATGGATAGAAAGGGTGCTAATACCTTCCCTTTCTATAATCTACTCCCCGAACCCAAGAAAACATCTCAAAAGGTTTTTGCTGTGCTTTTTAACCTTTCCTTAGGATAAAATAAAAAGTCGGTGGCGACTCTTGCTAACCGCAACATTTGCGAATACAAACGCAAAACCTCTAGTCAGTTCTCCCACCGTATCACAGAACTGGCGACTCTGCTGGGGATAACTTTTAAAAGTGGAGTAACCTTAGGGCTTAGATCACCTTTGTTTTCAATTGTTTGCTTTGTTTGCTTTTATATTTGTGGGCTTTGCATCGGAGTTCATAGATCCTAACCCGGATCTGGGATATACCCTTTTTAGGTAGCATAATCTGTGAGGGACCTGTCCGGCGTAGACCGACATGGGTGAAGCAGTGGCTACGTTGGTGTGGCATCTTAGTCTGTACCTATATCCCTTGTGTTGTAACGGGGAGAATATAGGTCTTCTAAGGGGTCATTAAACACCAACCAACCTTAGAACCCTAAATTGACCAACTTGGCTATTAGGACAGTAGCAGTATGCTACACTCATTGAGGCTAAACTCTCGAGATGGTTCTGGCTGCGAGAAAAGATTGCGATGCTGGAGTTATGACCGACTGAGGGTAGCTAATGATTTGAGATCCTCTAGAACCCGGTTACTTCTGATAGGACAGGTTTTAACCAACAAAACCAAAAGAGGGCAATACCTGAAACTCATGTTGGCCTGAAACCTAAGGGTGTCTTGTGTGACTTGTGTGCCTTATTTGCCTATGTGAATACTTGTGGTGTGCTTCATCATAGCATCATGCCATCATACCATTGCATGCATCCTGTATAAAAGGCTAACCCATTTCAAAGACAAAAAGGTTTCATCTTTGCTCTATTTTGTAGGACATCATGATGCCCGTGCGTAGAAATACTGTCCGGCTCAACTTTGTTCAACCACCAGTTTTACTCAAGGATTTGGTTGGAAGGATTCCAAACACTATCTCCTTCATCAACAGACATGGTTCTCTCCTTGGCTTGGTCACTGCAAAATGGGACCAACAACTGATAAGTGTTCTGACCCAGTTTTATGACCCTCTGTACCATTGTTTCACCTTTCAAGACTTCCAGCTGGTTCCTACCCTGGAAGAATTTTCTTATTTGCTTGGGATTCCTGTCTTGGAACAAACTCCATTCACTGGTTTGGAAAAGACTCCTAGGCCTGAAGAGATTGCTGCAATTCTCCCCTTGACCAAGGAAGAGGTTTTGTCCAACTGGGAAACTAGGAATGGGATCAAGGGCTTTTTGGTCAAATTTCTGGTTGGCAAGGCCAATGATTTCTGGAATGACTTGGACTTCAAGGCATACGAGGGTATTCTGGCTCTTTTGATCTATGGTCTGGTATTGTTTCCCAACCCTGACACTTTTATCAGTATCCATGTCATAAGGATCTTCATGTCTCGGAATCCGGTACCCACTCTTTTGGGTGATATTCTACAATAACTCTATGCTCGTACTGCTCGAAAATGGGGGACTCTGTGGTGTTGTACTCCTTTGCTAGTAAGGTGGTTTATTTCGCACCTTCCTAAGTTCGTGCTGAAGAATGAAGAAGGAAAAGGTTGGGCTCGGAGGTTAATGTCTCTCACTGATAATGACGTCACTTGGACTCTCAGAGGTTTGGATGAGGTAGCTGTTATTGATCGATGCGGGGAATACCCGAATGTTCCGCTGATTGGTATCCAAGGAGGAATCTCTTACAACCCATGCTTAGCTCTCCGACAGTTTGGAAGAGCCAGAGGAGATGGGCCTCATGAAATGCTGGTTCCTCACTTCCATTTTGAGTTTCAGGCAGGCAGTGACAAACTACGCCAGGGATTCATTAGAGCTTGGGACAGAATCCACAAAGCCAGCCCACATGAGTTGGGACCAAAGACTTCTCTGCCATTGAAGCCTTATTGCAAATGGGTCCGCATCCGTGCTCAGAAGTTAGGTATGCCCTACGAAGCTGTCAGACCAATCATCCTTGAATCTCCTGATGAAGATGGGGTTCCTCCAACTGTCCTCCCTCCTCAGATACCTACTGATTTTGACACCATGAAGAGATCTTGGGCGCAGCTAAAGGAAGAACGGGATTTCTATCGAGAGAAGTTCAACGAGCAGGAACGGAAGATCCAGAGGCTGACTAAGCAATTGGAGGAAGAACGGGTCCTGAACAACTACATCAGCACTGAAAAGAGGAGGCCATGGGAGCATTGATGAGCTTTGATTGTTTCCTTTTGTAGTTTTATTTCCTTTTCCGTATTTTTTTTCATTCCTGTAATGCCTAAGGGCAAATTGTTGAACCATTGAAAATTTTAATTTAATGAAGTGTGTTTCCCTTTTTGTCTACAAAGTTGAATCTTGTTTGTCTTTGAAAACATAAAGCATACGCATTCCATTGCACCATATGCATAGCAGGTACCCTATTTCACAGGTTGCTTAATTTTCTTCGCTGTTTGTGTGAACAGTCATCATGAATCCAGACTCCTCCAGTGAGCAAGCAATCAAGGCCCTTCAGGCCCAAAGTGCACAGTTCCAAGAGATGGTCCTAAGCCTAGCCCAAGGTCAGCAAGAGTTGAAGACTCTACTCCTAAAGAAGAAGAAGAAAAAGAGGACTGCATTGTTCAACACCGGACGCAGATTTGGGAACACACTCCATAATGAAGCTGATCCAACCACTTCTTCTGCTGAGAAAAACAGTCCCCAAGGGGGAGGAGCTCCTAGTCCCGCAGTCTCCGACAACGAGACGGACTATAACGACGAACAGTACCCACCTGCTGCTGACAGATACAAGCAATTGGAGGACCGCTTAAGCGCCATGGAAATCCAGAATGTGCCGGGACTGGATTTCGGAGATTTGGGGTTATCTTCTGGGGTAGTAATTCCACACAAGTTTAAGGCGCCTGCCTTCGCCAAGTATGATGGGGTCTCCTGCCCAAAGCTGCATCTAAGGTCGTACGTAAGGAAGATCCAACCTTACACGGCAGATAAGAACCTCTGGATTCACTTCTTCCAAGATAGCCTCTCGGGGTCACAGCTTGAATGGTTCTACCAATTGGATGGAGCTAGCATCCTACACTGGGAAGATTTGGCAACCGCATTCTACAGACAATACCAATACAATTCTGATCTCGCTCCCACGCGTACCCAACTTCAGGGTATGTCTCTAGGAACGGGTGAGGGGTTCAAAGAGTACGCTCAAAAATGGAGAGATTTGGCTGGCAGGGTGCAGCCTCCATTGACTGATCGAGAGCTGGTTGATATGTTTCTAGGGACGTTGTCTGGTCCGTTTTTCAATCATTTGGTTGGTAACTCCTCCGCTGGGTTTACAGATTTGATATTGACGGGAGAAAGAATTGAAGCTGGCATCAGGTCAGGCAAGATACAAAAGGCTGCCTCTACAAGTGCTGAGAAGAGGCTGTTTAAGAAAGAAGCAAGCGCCGTCTATGGTCCTAGAAGACAAGTCAAGCCCGAAAGTCACCAAGCCGTCAATGCTTTGGTCATCTCCAAACCTGTTGCTGCTCCTCAGCAGTACAATCAACAAAGAAGCGAAAGACCCAAGAGGCAGTATACCCGACTGAGTATGACCTTATCTCAAATTTTACCCCAACTGTTATCCACCAACCTGGTGACCCTCAAAGAAGCTCCTAAGGTCGTCAACACTGCGTCTCCTAAGTATAACCCAAATGCCCGGTGTGCTTATCATTCTGATAGTCCTGGGCACACTACTGATGATTGTTGGGCCTTGAGAAACAAAGTTCAAGATCTGATCGACGCAAAGGAAATTCAGTTTGAAGCCCCGGAAAGACCAAATGTTGTAACTGCTCCTATGCCCCAGCATAGAGTAAATGCCATTGAGGAAGAAATGTACGCTGTTTCGGTAGATGAAGTTGTTACCCCTCTGAAGACCGTTAAGAAGAACCTACTGCGGGCCGGTTTATTTCCGGGTTACGGTGAAGGTTGCCTGTTCTGTGCTGTTTCCCTATCTGATTGTCCCTTGCTGAGGTTAGGTGTCCAAGGCCTAATGGATAGCAAGGAAATTCTATTCAAAAAGTCTGTTGTTCAATTGGTTCCGATAAAAGAAGTTTCTATGGTTACCATCTTCAATAATCCAATCAAGGCTCCCCCGAAGAAGCCTGTTCAAATCATGACTGTTGCACCTGTGATTATTACTGTTCCGGGGCCTCTCCCCTACGTGTCTGATAAAGCTGTCCCCTGGCATTATGGGGCAGACGTGTATGTAAATGGAATCAAACAAGAATTCGACACTGGCGCCAGTATCTGCGATATCACTGGTCCAGCCAAAGTTACCCGCAGTGGCAGGCTCTTCTCGCCTGACATTGCACCGCCCGCTATTCGAAGACCCCTCCTTATAAAACCTACAAGTTTACCTGTTCCTGTTGCTGATCAAGTTGTTTCCCCTGCTGCCGAGTCATCAAATGCTCGGGGCAAAGGGATTGAAGAAGAGCCTGCCCGGATGGAGGCACCAATACCCATAAATGCTGAGGCCTCCCGACAAGAAATGGAGGAGATCTTGAAAATAATAAAGAAAAGTGATTTCAATGTTGTCGAGCAGCTGGGGCATACGCCCTCCAAGATCTCCCTGCTCTCCTTATTGCTAAGCTCCGAGGCCCATGCTAAGGCCTTGATCTCATTCCTCAAGACGGCCCATGTGCCGCAGGAGACGTCTGCAGTCCAGTTCACTGATTGCATAGCGAATCTGACAACAGACAATGGCTTGGGTTTCTCAGATGCTGACCTGACTGCGAAGGGAAGAGACCACAATGATTCCCTGCATGTCTCTATCGAATGCAGGGGCACTACTCTGGCACATGTATTGGTGGATACTGGTTCTTCCTTGAATGTCCTACCAAAAAAGGCTTTAGACCGTCTGGATTATGAAGGCCTGGAATTGAAACCCAGCAATATCATCGTCAGGGCCTTTGACGGCTCCAAAAGGATGGTTCATGGAGAGGTTAACATCCCTATTCGTGTGGGCTCTCAAGTGTTTGACTCTACCTTTTATGTGATGGATATACGTCAATCGTACTCTTGTCTGCTGGGTCGACCTTGGATCCATAAAGCTGGGGCAGTAACCTCTACCTTGCACCAGAAGCTGAAGTATCCCGTCAGGGGGAAGATTGTCACTGTGCAAGGAGAAGAGGAGTATATGGTGAGCCATTTGAATTCCTTCAGATACATTGAGATGGATGGAGAGTTTATTGAAACCCCCTTTCAGCATTTCGAGGAAGTACATCCAATTTCAGCAGCAGCAGAGACAGCGGTCGAAGAGAATGTTTCCTTGAAGATGGCTTCCCTAAGGGATGCCCGGGCTGTGGTTCAGAAAGGCAATTGTGCAAACTGGGGTCAGCTTCCTGACTTCACTCAGAAGAATGACAAGTTTGGGCTAGGCTTTACTGCAGAGGCTCAGAAAGCTGTGCGCAAAGAGAAGATCAGAAAGGCTCCGGTGTTTATCTCCAGCTCAAGGGTGAATGCTATTGAGGAAGATGTGGAGGAAGCAGAATTCGACAGTTGGATCTACCCGACTACTAGCAACGGACCAAGCAACTGGACGGCAAAGGATTTTACCCCTATCACATTTGTCACGCAGTAATTAATTTCTTTTGATTTCCGATTTGTAACAAACAATATGTTAAAACTTTGTTGGCTCGGTGTCCTACCCGGGGCATCGTAGCTCCATTTGTGAGGGCTTTTTGTATGACATTTTCATATATCATCAATCAAAACATTGGACGTTTGTTGCATTTCAAATCTTGTGCTCTTTTCCTTTCTGTGTTATATATATTGCAAAACATCTATATTTACACACACTCACTTATACAGGTTTCAATCCACTCTGGATCTCACTGGTAACAGCTCTGCTACCGCCAGTTATGACTTCGAAAATCCGATCAACTTGGCCGAAGACGAAGGTGAAGATGATTGCGAAGTGCCCGGTGAACTCGCAAGACTGCTACTCCAGGAAGAGAGAGTTATTCAGCCACATGAAGAGCCGGTGGAGACAATTAACATGGGTACTGAGACGGATAGGAAAGAGGTCAAGATTGGTGCCAATCTAGAGCTCAGCGTGAAGCAACGATTGATCCAGATGCTACAAGACTACATGGAGATTTTTGCTTGGTCCTATGAAGATATGCCTGGTTTGGATGCCGACATTGTAGTTCACCACCTGCCGACCAGGGAGGATTGCCCTCCGGTGAAGCAAAAAGTCCGAAGGATGCGTCCAGAGATGTCTGAAAAGATCAAGGCCGAGGTTATGAAACAGTTTGATGCCGGTTTCCTTGCAGTGACTTCTTACCCTCAGTGGGTTGCCAATGTGGTACCAGTGCCAAAGAAAGACGGTAAAGTCAGAATGTGTGTTGACTACAGGGACTTGAACAGGGCCAGCCCCAAGGATGACTTCCCCCTACCTCACATTGATGTCCTTGTTGACAATACAGCTCAACACAAGGTGTTCTCCTTCATGGATGGTTTTTCGGGGTATAATCAGATCAAGATGGCTCCAGAGGATATGGAGAAGACTACATTTGTGACTCAGTGGGGCACCTTCTGTTATAAGGTCATGCCATTCGGATTGAAAAATGCTGGGGCAACCTATCAACGTGCCATGGTTGCTTTATTTCATGACATGATCCATCATGAGATTGAGGTATACGTTGATGACATGATTGCAAGGTCTCAAACTGAGGAGGAGCACCTTGACCATCTGAGGAAGTTGTTTGACCGACTCAAGTTATACAAGCTAAGGTTGAATCCCAACAAATGCACCTTTGGGGTAAGATCCGGAAAATTGCTAGGTTTCATTGTAAGTGATAAAGGTATTCAGGTGGACCCTGCCAAGGTAAAAGCCATACAAGAGATGCCGACTCCAAAAACAGAGAAAGAAGTCAGAGGCTTCCTGGGACGACTGAATTACATTACCTGATTCATCTCACATCTGACTGCTACTTGTGAGCCAATCTTCAAATTACTGAAGAAAGATCAAGTAGTACGCTGGAACGATGAATGTCAGGCCGCCTTTGAAAAGATAAAGGAATATCTCCAAGAGCCACCCATTCTTATGCCACCGGTGGAAGGAAGACCTCTGATACTATACTTGACAGTGCTTGATAATTCAATGGGGTGTGTGCTGGGGCAGCATGACGAGTCTGGCCGAAAAGAGCACGCTATTTATTACTTGAGCAAAAAGTTTACCGACTGTGAGTCTCGTTACTCACTGCTTGAGAAAACTTGCTGCGCTCTTGTATGGGCTGCTCGCCGGCTGAGACAGTATATGCTGACTCACACTACCTTATTGATTTCAAAAATGGATCCCATCAAGTACATATTTGAAAAGCCCGCTCTGTCTGGAAGAATAGCGAGATGGCAAATGATCTTGACAGAATATGATATCCAGTATACAACTCAGAAAGCAATTAAGGGAAGTGTACTGGCAGATCATTTGGCACACCAACCTGTGGACGATTACCAATCATTGAACTTTGATTTTCCGGACGAAGACATCATGGTGGTAACTGACTGTGAAGTACCTGGACCGGATGAAGGACCTGAGGAAGGATCCCGATGGTCTATGCATTTTGACGGAGCCTCCAATGCTTTGGGTAACGGCGTCGGCGCTGTAATCATATCTCCCAAAGGAACTCATACTCCCCTCACCGCCCGATTATGTTTCAGCTGCACCAACAACATGGCAGAATATGAGGCATGTATCATGGGTTTACAAGCTGCAATCGACTTAAGAATCAAATTTCTAAGTGTCTTCGGAGATTCCGCTCTCGTGATCAATCAGATCAAAGGCGAGTGGGATACGAAACACCCGAATCTTATTCCTTACAAGGAGTATGTGTTGACCTTGCTCCCCCACTTTGAAGAGATAACTTTCGAGCACTTCCCTAGAGAGGAGAATCAGCTAGCGGACGCCCTAGCTACGATGTCTTCAATGTTCAAAGTTAAATGGGACAATGAGGCTCCCCGAATCATTATCTGGAAGTTGGATGAACCGGCATATTATTGCGAGCTCGAGGCTGAGAAGGTGACCGAAAAACCCTGGTATCACGAGGTGAAGAGGTACTTGGAAGCTCAGGAATACCCTGAAGGTGCGTCTGTCAATGATAAGAAGTTCATGAGGAGGTTTGCTGCAAAATTCTTCCTCAGCAACGGCATTCTCTACAAACGGAATCATGATTCAACTCTGCTACGTTGTGTGGATAAGGCAGAAGCAGAGAAAATCATGATGGAACTGCATGAAGGTACATTCGGAACACATTCCAGTGGACACACCATGGCTAAGAAAATCCTTCGGGCAGGATATTTCTGGTCCACAATGGAAGCCGATTGTTACCAGCACTCCCGAACTTGTCATAAATGCCAGATCTATGCTGACAAGGTGCATATCCCTCCGGTTCCTTTGAATGTCCTGACGGCGCCTTGGCCTTTCGCAATGTGGGGCATCGATATGATCGGTGAGATCCGACCAACGGCATCCAATGGGCATCGCTTCATCTTGGTGGCGATCGATTACTTCACGAAATGGGTTGAGGCAGCTTCCTATGCCACAGTAACCAAGAGCGTCGTGGCACGTTTCATCCGGCATAATCTGATCTGTCGGTACGGCGTCCCGGAAAGAATCATTACGGACAATGGTACCAATCTCAATAATAAAATGATCACTGAACTCTGTGAACAATTCAAGATACGGCACCACAATTCTTCTCCCTACCGGCCGAAAATGAATGGGGCTGTAGAGGCAGCTAATAAAAACATCAAGAAAATTGTGCAGAAGATGACAGTGACCTATAAAGATTGGCACGAGATGTTACCATTCGCTCTTCATGGGTACCGTACCTCAGCCAGAACGTCAACCGGGGCAACTCCCTTCTCCTTGGTCTATGGCATGGAGGCAGTCTTGCCAATTGAAGTCCAGATACCCTCTCTCCGGATAATGAAGGATGCAGACTTGAATGAAGAAGATTGGATCCAGACTCGACTTGATCAATTAAATCTGATTGACGAAAAGAGGCTCACTGCTATCTGTCATGGTCAAACGTATCAGAAACGGATGATCAGGGTATTTAACAAGAAAGTCAGACCGCAAGAGTATCGAGTTGGGGACCTAGTAATCAAACGCATCATCCTTCCTCAAAGTGATCCCCGAGGCAAATGGACCCCTACTTACGAAGGGCCATTTGTGGTTAAACGTGTGTTCTCAGGAGGAGCCATGATCCTAACCACCATGGATGGTGACGACCTTCCTCACCCCGCCAATGCAGACATAGTGAAAAAATACTACGCATAAATAAAAGACCCGCTAGGTTGACATACCTAGGCAAAAATAAGGGCATCCCGGCGAACCAAAAGGGTTCGGGCAAAAATAAGGGATGAAATGAATAAAAATTTGTACACCCGGCAAGTCGAAAACCTGAAAGGGCGGCTTGGGCAAAAATGGGTATCCCGGTGGACTGAAAACCCGAAAGGGCGGTCCAGGCAAAAGTTAGGGATAAAAGTGTAACACTATGTCTCATTGGATCACTTCGCATCCGGAATTCGGCATCAACTATCTGGCTCAAGATTTCGGCATTGACCAATCAGCTTCATCTTCAACTAGGTATCAAAGCGATGAGACGTTCGAAGACATAAAGGCAATAGCAGAGTTGGAACCCAGTGGGATTGTTCACATAGCTGTTTTGTTTCCTTTTTCAAATTGTAAACTCTATACTATTTGGCGATGTCCTCTTACTAGGATGTCAGCCTCTTGTACAAAAACGCCTATTCACAGGTAAAGTTTAAATCAATACAAATTTACTTGTCCATACAAATTACCATTGTTTTCCTTTTTCTGTTTTGTCTTGCGAAGAACGTCCAATGTGCATTTTTGATATATGCATTTGACATTAAATTGCTAATTCATAAATATTTGCATATGAAACGAGAGATTGATTACAGGTGACATCAGAGACAGGGGCAATTGAAGTTGTCTAATGCAGTCTGGTTGTTTTGTCCGCCAAGGTACCAAGGTAGGTTCAACTGAAGAATGTGGCTAAATCATCTCAACGACCCGCAGAGTAAAACAAGGTTCAGTAGTACTTTCCCCAAGCGGAGTTGATTCCCCGTCGATCCTGAAAGGACACAACATTCCCCGGCAGGTCTTAAAGCTCATCCCCAGTAGATTCTGGAAGCTTATCCCCTGCGGAGCGCGGACGTCTCTCCCGAGTTTTATTTAGAGTTATTTCCTCGCAAGGACTTATAACTGGGTTATCCTCAGCTAAAAAGCACGGAAGACCGCCCTCGGCAAAGTTCCTTCAATCCCCGGCGGAGTTTATCCTTGGTGTTCCCCAGCAGAGTTTATCATCATTATCCCCAGCGGAATCCATCATTAGAATCCTCAACAGGCCTCGCATCAAACTTCGGCCAAATATCTCTTCCACAGGACAATTCCCCGGCCGGTCGTCGAGGATTTATTTTCCTAAGACGAAATTACATCCATAAACACTTCACATTTTCATACATCTTGCCTACATACATGATGAAACGCATACAACACTATCTCATGTTGAACATCATGACACCATGCATATCATACATCATGACATTGCATACAACTTACGTTTTTGCCTTTTCAGGAAAAAGACAATCCCAAAAACAATTACCTTCAACTGTCGCAATTCCAGATCTGATTCCTGTATCTAGCCAGGGCACATCTGAGAGTGATCAGTTTCCAGACTCGATTCTTGTATCTAGCCAAGGCACGTCTGAAGAGTTCGAAGATTCGATTCCTGTATCCAGCCAGGGCACATCTATCAACTACAACACCTCTAGATTCGATTCCTGTACCCAGCCAGGGCATATCTGTTGACCACGTTTCCAGACTCGATTCCTGTATCTAGCCAGGGCACGTCTGAAGAGTTCGAAGATTCGATTCCTGTAACCAGCCAGGGCACATCTATTAACGACTATTTCCAGATTCGACTCCTGTATCCAGCCAGGGCATATCTGTGAGCAACCAATTGTAGATTCAATACCTGTATCCAGCCAGGGCATATCTGCATAAGGAGACTGAGGATCAAACACATGTAACAAGCCAGGAAAACATCTGTCTTTCTCAAATACACAAGTTCTCGCTAAGGAATCTCTTATGCGATCGACACTTCCAAATGGCATCTATAAGCCCATCTCCCTATCTACCACCTCTCCGAATGGCATCTGTAAGCCCATTCCTGACATCACATTGCTGACACTTCAACATGCGAGTGCAAATTTCCGGGCACTCTAGTGTCCAATCTCCTTTTACCCTCAAGTCACGAAAGGCAAACTTGCCAATCTAACTCTTCAGGTTCAAGAAGATTGAACAGGGGCAACTGTTGCACCCCAAAATTTGCCCTCCCATTTCCTCAACATTTTCTCATCACAAGACCTTTGAAGATCAAGATCCAGTTAGGGTTTCCTCTGCTCAAGACTTCTCCTTGCACTGTGGACTCAAATTAGGGTTTGTGTTTGCCCAAGGATGTTTTGACCTAAAATGCCTAAGATGACTTTCATGCTTCATATTGGACTCCCAAGTTTACCTATACCAAGTTTCAAGTCTTGATTCCAAGTTTTGCCCAGTCAACTGGACAGTTGACCTAGAAATCAGCTGTATTGGGGAAAAAGTCAACTGTGGCCAATTGACAGTCAAAACTCATGAAATTTGACCCACATCAACATATTGAACTCACATGAACCATTTGATCAAGTTTGGACCACAATTCCACAAGAAATCTGATCAGATCACCAAAAGGGCAAAATGGTCATTTTTAGGGTTTTGACTGCACAAAAGCAATTTTTGACTGTTTGACCTAGCCAATGGCAAATCAAGCTCACATATGGCCTCAAGGACTCAATGAAATGGTCTTGACACATTCATCAAGCTCAAAAGATCCCAAGTACACAAGATTGACAGTTGAATTTCCCAATCAATTGATCAATTTTGACTGTACACTGAAAAGTCAAACTTTGACTTTTTGGTCAAAATCAAGAGTCAAGATTCATTTTTCATCAAAACTTGCCAAATCATGAAACTTGTTCACCAAGAAATCACAAAATGCAAATTAGGGTTTGAAAATGGAATTTTTCATAACTTAGAATTTTTCTAAGTTATGAAAAACCCTAATTTTTTCCCAACTTTGCCCCATCTTTTCACCAAGATCCATTTGGATTCAAACAAAAGTCAAAACATGAAAGTTGTAGCTTGTTGCATAATCTACAACTTTTATTCACAAAGTTTTCTCATTTGAAGCTTGTATCTCAAGTTACAATTTTTTGAATAAGGGCCCTAAACCATTTTTAACTTAGTGAAATTTTAACCTATTTTGACAAGGTTTTCTACCCCACTTCAAGGCCACTTTTCATACCCTTCCACTTAGAATTTCAATTTGCATTTCAAAGATGGATTGTAGTACACATTCCAAGCTTTCCAAAATGTCCCAGAACTCATCAAACAACCTCATAACTTGAGAGATTAGAATTTCACAAGTTGGCAAAAATCCACTTTTGAATGGTTCATGAACATGTTCATAACTTGGACCATTTTCAAATCAGCATAGTTTATGCTACATTGCAGGCCCTAAAACCCTTTGACACTCATAAATTTAATGCTAAACCATTGAACCAAGTTGTTATTCTAAGCCTTTGGTCATTACACAAGGAATTAAGCCTAAACTAGAAAAAGCACTATTTCCATTCTTGAAAAGAAGAACTTTATGTCAAGTTTGCAATCCAAGTGGTACAATCAAGATCTTCTTGGCACAATTTTGTGAGCAAATTGCACTGATCAAGGCAAGGGATAGCAGCATAGTGGGAGGGCCTGTACAGGCTAGAAACATCAAGTGGCATTTTGTTGCTTAACATAGAAGAAAAGTCCATAACTTATGCCATCTCTCATCTCAGCTTAGAAACACAAGAGAGAAGTTATCAAACACATTCCATAGAACATATCCAAGCTTCTACACGAGCCATTGACCTCCCAAACATCCTCAAACCAAAAAACACCATCAAACTGCAAAAACAGAGTTGTCTCTGCAGTTTGATTGCTAACTCCTATTTCCCTCAAGTTCTTGTGCAAAAACCAGTTCACACACATTCCCTAGTGCTTATGCAAGCTAACCATGTCCTGAAACCTGACCTGTAACACCTCCAAGCCACTTCACCATTTTTAATTTTCTGTTTTGCAGTTGGAGTTCACTAGCTCGATTCAGGGAGTTTCAAGACAAAGTAGGACTTGGAAAAGCATCCTTACACTTCAAGGAAGCTATACCAATCATCATTTTACTCTGAAACATCCTCCATTGCAAAGCACGATTCCAACTGAACAGGTACATTCATGGGGTTCTATCTCTCTTGTTAGGCATTGTTAGCTTTAGGTTTGTAAAGAAAATATGTCACAATCATAGCCCTGAACATGCTCATATGTTTAGATTTCATTTATATTTCGTGTGCTTAGAGAATTTTATGTCTGAACATGGTTAAAAAATTAGGTCAGGATTTGGGAGAGAAGAAATTCTCTCTCATTTCTGAGAGTTAGCTTGACTTCTTTATATGTCTAGAACCGTGGTTTCAAGCTCTACAGGTTTCATGTTGGAAGATTTGGCAAAAGATCAAGGAATGAGGAGTTAGAAAACGCGTGTTTTTGAACAAGGAAGTGTTCTGAGGTTGAAGATGAAGCTACATGGGCTGGGCCTGTGTGGTTTCTTCTTTTTGCACCATATTTCCATTTTCTCACCTCCCTGAGCCCATTTGTTCATTTTTTAACATTTTTGACTTTTTCCTTTTTTATTTGACTTGTTTATTTTTTCCCAGCACATTAAAATTTTGAAAATATTTTTTCCATCATTTTTTGAATTAATGGCATATTTATTTGATTTATTCCTTTGTTTATACATAAATATATACATATTTTTATTTAGAATGAATATAAAAATAATGCAAATACATTTTTTATTTTTATTTACCTTCTGAAAATATTTCACATAAAAAAATACTCTTTTTATTTATTTTTATTAAAATATTAAATAAATATTCTTTTTATTTATTTTTAATAAAATATATAATAAATATATATTGAATAATATATATATATATATATATATATATATATATATATATATATATATATATATATATATATATATATATATATATATATATATATATATATATATATATATATAATATATATATATATATATATATATATTATATATATATATATTATATATATATATATAATATATATATATATATATATATATATATATATATATATATTATATATAATATATATATATATATATATATATATATATATATATATATATATATATATATATATATATATATATATATATATATATATATGTTTATCAATATAATTAAGTTAAAAATATAAAAATACTTGAATTTTTATTTTTATTAATATTTGATACAAAAATACTTTTTCCATAATATACTTCATTTTATTTTATTTTTATAAATAATAAATAAATGTTTGTATTAAATCAATTAATATCCATTCTCATTAAAATTAGGGTTTTTTACCCTAAATTCAAAATATTCCAAAAAAATAATATAATTTTTATTTTCCTTTCTCTTTTACATAAATAATATTTTTTCATACATATACAAAACATTTCTTTTGCATCTTGCATTCTTATTTAATTTTTGTACATTATTTATATTGCAAATATTCAAAATGATGTAATAATTTAGATTTAAATTCTTGTCAATATCCCCATTAGAACATTTGTACCCCCCTTCCCATATTTGGTTTTGTAATAGCTTAGTAAATTTAATTTCGCACTTTATTGCTTTCTAATGATAACATGTTAGAATTAGGGTTTGTATGCGAAAAACGATAAAAATAGTTATGACCTAATCACAAGATAAATGAGCATGAAAATAAACAACACATCCCACACTTGCACCCCTAGGGTATTCCACTTGTTGCCTTCAAATAAATGGGCCATATTGTATGTTGAACTTCTTTGGGCAAAGCAAGCAATTTGAATGATCATAGTCCCTCGACAAAACTTTTCAAAACAAACAAAAACAAATGATCAAGTCCCTTAAAGAAATTGCCCAAAGATATTTAACGTCGTTGCAATTATGGTCTAAACGATGACCCGCGCCTGTCCCTTTCACATCCTAACACAAGGTTGTCCACCAAATACAATGGTGGAACAAACTTGTTAAAAGGGTTAAAACATGGCAATAATCTTTTGAGAAATTTAGGAGTAGATAACCTCTTAGTTACTTGAATCAAACTTGCGAAACAAAACACTTGCCTAATTTCAAAATCACACATCACTACACTTTCAAAACAACTTTCAAAAACAAATGAAAACCTTTTCAAAAGACATACATCTTTGTATACATCCCCACATGGATCATTACAAAGGTTGCCACCACATTGGCATCTTTTCAAAACATTTTCAAAACCCACACACTCAAGCACCATTTAAAACAATTGAAAACAAAAGGCAAGTGATCTAAGCAAGTAACTAAGAGCCCATGGATAACCATGGATAGAAAGGGTGCTAATACCTTCCCTTTCTATAATCTACTCCCCGAACCCAAGAAAACATCTCAAAAGGTTTTTGCTGTGCTTTTTAACCTTTCCTTAGGATAAAATAAAAAGTCGGTGGCGACTCTTGCTAACCGCAACATTTGCGAATACAAACGCAAAACCTCTAGTCAGTTCTCCCACCGTATCACAGAGGCTTTCATATCAAAGTAACCCTACTATCCAGGTTCCTTCTCACAGCCCTACTATCCAGGCTTTCATATCGAAGCAACCCTACTATCTAGGTTCCTTCTCACAGCCCTACTATCCAGGTTTTCATATTGAAGTAACCCTACTATCCAGGTTCCTTCTCATAGTCCTACTATCCAGGCTTTCATGTCGAAGTAACCCTACTATCCAGGTTCCTTCTCACAGCCCTACTATCCAGGCTTTCATATCGAAGTAACCCTATTATCCAGGTTCCTTCTTACAGCCCTACTATCCAGGATTTCATATCAAAGTAACCCTACTATCCAGGTTCCTTCTCACAGACCTACTATCCAGGCTTTTATTTCGAAGCAACCCTACTATCCAGGTTCCTTCTCATAACCTTACTATCCAGGTTCCTTCTCTTATCTCCAGACGGCAGTCCATAACACTATAAGACCTGGACCTGGTCAGATACAATCGATTTCATATTCCCTCAGTAAGTCACTATACAATATGGACCTTAACCAAATACACCACTCATCTCCTCAATCATTCCCCAGTAGAGTAACGGACAACTAAAGCTCATAAACTCTATCATCATTCCCCAGCGAAGCCCTCCTCAACAACAAGTATATGGTTTCTCGCAAATGAATCTCTTATGTGATCGACATATTTTTCGGATGGCATCTTTAAGCCCATCTCCGACGATTCTCCGTTAACTTCCAAATGGCATCTGTAAGCCCATTCCCGATATCTCCAATCAGTGTTACTTCATGCGAGTGCAAATTTCTGGGCACTCTAGTGTTCAATCATCTTCCACCTTCAGATCACGAAAGGCAGAGCAGCCAATCTACACCCTCAGGTTTAAGAAGATTGAACAGGGGCAGCTGTTGTACCCCAAAATTTTCCCTCCAATTTTACTCAACAAATGTCAAGTGAGGTCCCCAAGTTGCTCAAGGAAGTCCAAGAGTTGACCAGACAAACTCTCTCCAAAGGCAGTATACCTCAAATTAGGGTTTCCCTTTTCATCAAGATGTGTGAACCACAAAGGACTCAAATGCTTCCCAAGGTCCTAATATGTTCCCAAGATCATCCATGTCAAGTTTCATGCCTTGCACAAAGAAATTTTCTCAGTCAACTGCTCAAATGCTTGAGAATCGACTGTATTAGGTCAAAAGTCAACTGTGGCCCACATACAGTCAAACCTCAAGATTTTTGGTAAACATCAACATTTTGAAGTGACTTACATCATTTTATCAAGGGTTGATCATGATTCCTCAAGGAATGCTCCAAATTCATCAAAACCCAAAAGTTGCTAAATTAGGGTTTTGCAGGAAAAGTCAACCCAAATTTAACCAAGCATAACTTCTTCATACTTTATCAGAAATTTTCCATCCAAGTCTCATTTTTAAGAGGATTCAATTCCATACAATTCATCTTCATCCCACAAATTCAAAATATACACTCATCAGAAGATATGAATTTTTACATTATAGGTCCTTTTGAAAAGTTAACAAAAACACCTTTTGGGTCAAAGCTTCATATATAAACATGGAAGATCCAATTCAAATGATACCAAAAGGGTTGCTTAGGGGACATCCTAATCTTTCTAAAAAGTCCAAGAACACGTCTCTAGGGTTAAAATTGGAAGAGATATGCCTTGTCAAAGTTGACCTTTTTTGCAAAATTGCCAAAAGTCAAATGTGCTCAAAAGTGCATTTTTTTTACCAAATAGGCCTAGTATTTCATGATTGCACCTCACTTATAGTATGGTAGACGACCCAAATATCCAACCTCGTGTTATTTGCTTCATTTTTCAATTTATTTGGATTTTTTGTTAATTAAAATTTCAATTAAATTAAATAATTGATGAATAATGGAAAAGATATGTTGTGATCTGATTTTTGGATAGGATCTCAATAAAATAATGCAAGGATATCATGATCAATTCGAATCAAGGCTAATTGGAACAAGAAAGGGACAATTTGGCTCATTATAGCAAGTTTACATATGCCATGAAGATCAAATCAAATCTTTAAAACTTTCGAAGATGTGATCTGGTTTTACAACCCTAATTCACCCTATGATATATATTGAACAAATACAAGTCAAAAGATAGGTTTTTGGAGTCGTGAATGAGGCAGAGCAAAGTCAAAAAGTCAAGGAAAAAGTGTGAATCGGTTTCCATTCCCCAGGCCATCTCAAGTTGTTCAAGCTATCCCAATCCATTGCTGGACGTCTCAGGAAGCTATTCCAACCATTTGCAAGGTCTGAAACGCCCAAAAACACCAATTGTAACTCACACGGTTTGCGTTTTTTTCTCCAGAATCGATTATCTCAATTCTTGCATCATTAGCAATTTTAATTGTCATATTTGTGATTATTATCATGTTTGCAAGCTAAGTGAATAGTTTAATTGCATTTTTGAAGCCTTTACACGTAGATGCCATTGTTAGGGTTTTCAAGTTGGTTTTAGGGTTTTCATCCACATAGAAAATTGGGCCATGAATGAGGTACCATGATACTCGTGAGACCAAGACGAGTCGATTGGTACCATCACAATAAATTTATCATGCTTGTATTGACTTTTTGAATGACACTGGTTTTTAGCAACGTACATGGTCTCTAGGTATAGGTTATGTACCTAAAACGATGGGCTGGAGGTAGAAGAAGATGATTTTTCATCACCCCGTTGGTTCGTTTGAATTCAGTGTGCGCGGTTTTTTGTTCCAGGGACATTGAATTTGTTTTATATATTATATATTCTCTCTATTGTGTTACCAATTAACAATCATAGCTCAGGTGGCAGTGTGGCATTGGATTTAAGCGTGAGGACCTAGGTTCAATCCCAGGTCTCAGCGCTTTCTTTATTTTCTTTTCCTTTACCAGATCCTGCACGTCACAATCTCAAGCGCCTTCCATACGACCTCAACATCCAGCCACTGGATGCACTTCTATCCAGATCTAACGCTTCCAGCCTGAAGGTCCATGGTGCACGTTCAAGTCAATGCCACACAAGACCTAGCGCTGACTGGGCCTCAGCTTAATGGGCCTGGGAATTTCAGTTTCATACACCCCCTCTTCAGCAAGACAACAGGCCCATTCGGTTATTATTTTCTATTCTTTTTTAATTTCTCTATTTGTTTTCTTTAATTATTTTCTTTTTTCTTTTAATTAACACGAATTATTTTTTATTAAATTAACAAATTAAAAAACACAAAAATATTTTTTTTAATAATATTTTTATTTTTTAAATTAGTTAGTTTAATTTAACTTAGGGCAATTTGATCTTTTTTTTATATAATTAAAAATAATTAGACTTAGGATTTTAATTGTACATAACTTAATTCATTTTCTTTTTCCTTAAAAATACACCAAGATCATTTTTCTCATAAAATATTTATTCCTTTAATTGATTAATTAATTAGCAACTTAGGTTAATTTAATTTATTTCATAATTAAAAACAATTAGAAATTAGGTTTAATTAATTTGTAATTTAATTGTTTTCTCAAATAAAAATCCACAAAAAAAATACTTTTCCTCACTTAGAGTTTTAGGTTATTTTTCAACCGTCCTCGCATTTAATTCACCGCGCGCTTGTTAATTATTTTTCCATTATTTTGTAATTGCTAAGGGTTTGTAATAGTTAACCTAGGGTTTTTATTTACTTTTTAAATCCCTAATTTTTGGTCATGTAATTAATCCCCCTCCCCGAAGCCTTGTAATAGCTAGGTTTATTTTTCTCGCACTTTAAATTCTCGTAATCTTTAACTGTCTAGATGCATGGCTAAAAGGGTTGTATGGAAAGAATGCTTGAAATTTAAAACGGTAGATCACCTAATGTGCAAAGAGTAAATATCTGGAAAAAAAACTCATATGCACATATTCACTCCTAGGGTTTACCTCACTTCGATTTCCTTCGGTAAACAATCATTAAGCATATGAGATTTTAGTGGTTGCCCTCCAGTCTAAAAGATCAAAATGTCCCATTAGAATGTTGCCTCGGAAATGTTGCCTCGAAAATGTTGCCTCAGAAATGTTGCCTCGGAAATGTTGCCTCGGAAAGATCTTAAGACTCTAAAGTTACTACTAAAGTTTTCTAACTATTTCTTAATGATTGTACTTGTCCCTTTCGAATGTCCCTTACAACTCCAACGACGGTGCTACCTACTCCTTAATAGTAGGATAGCGCTGTCTAAAGGAAACAAGAACGAATAATCTTTTTTTCGAGTAGGTAGAATCTTAAGTACTTGCTCAATAAAAACTTTTCACACAAACACCTTTCAAAACAAATTTTCAAAACAACTTCGTCACATCCTTGAGGACTGATACAAGGATTATCACGAAGTAAAACTTTTCAAAGCAAAGCACACACACAATCAATTTGAAAAATGAGCAAGTACCTAAGAGTCCATGGAAAACCATGGATAGAAAGGGTGCTAACATCTTCCCTTTCTATAATCTACCCCCCGTACTCAGAATATCTCGAAAAAAAGGTTTTTTTTTGTTCTTTTTCCTTTTCCAAGATTGGATGAAATAAAATTTGGTGGCGACTCTTGCTTACCGCGACATTTTGCGAACAAAAACGCAAAATGCAAACTAGTATTAAATAGTCGGTTCTGCCACCGTATCACAGAACTGGAGACTCTGCTGGGGAAATAAAATATAAAGTGGGGTAAACCTTAGGATCTAGGTCATATTTAATTGCTTTCTCTTGATTATCTTGCTTTCTTTATATTTATGGGAACTGTTTGGGTTATTTGATCCTACAGCCGGATCGGGAAACACCTTTTAGGTAAGTAGCAATAAACTGTGAGGGAGTTGTGCTGGGGTATATCGACATGGTTGAAGCAGTAGATACGTTGATGTGGCACTTTGGTTAGTACCGGTAACCCTTGAGTCAATCAGGGAGAGTACGGGGCCACCGCGTGGTGTCTTGAAGCATCAACTGACCTTAGAACCTTTAATTGCACAGCTTGGCCAGTAGGACGTAGCAAGATGGACAAATTTGGTGTATGCCCAAGGTCGACAGATAATCGATGTTACACTCATTGA
Source organism: Vicia faba (assembly GCA_948472305.1). Classification (NCBI taxonomy): domain Eukaryota; kingdom Viridiplantae; phylum Streptophyta; class Magnoliopsida; order Fabales; family Fabaceae; genus Vicia; species Vicia faba. The sequence goes on from OX451735.1 coordinate 241,885,550, forward strand.
GGTTTGACTCTTGAGTTTTGTTTTGTTGCGAGTTCATCGCCTGTTGAACGAAGCTGGGGGAAAGATCAGTGATATTAAGATCCCTTTTAGAACCCGGTTATTATTTATAGGGCAGGTTGAACCAATCCAACTTCAAGAGGGTATGACCTTAAAACTCATGCAAGCCTTAAACCTAAGGACTTGGTGTTACTTGTTTGTTGTTTGCTATACATGTGATTTTCTAACCTAATCATGACATCATAAGCATAGCATATCATGACTAACCATTTCAAGGATTCCCTAGGGCTCATTTTTGCTCTGTTTTGTAGGACATGACATCTTCCCGTAGGAACACTATACAAATCAACCTTGTGAAAGTGTATCTCCAACTAAAGGATCTGGCATTAAGGGTTCTCGAAGGTTCTTATTTCACTAGAAAGCATGGTCAGTTGCTTAATTTGGTCACTGCAAAACCTGATGAAGAGTTGTTAAAAGTGCTATTTCAGTTCTTCGATCCGGTGCACTATTGTTTCACCTTCCCGGATTACCAGCTAGTACCTACTATGGAGGAGTTGTCTCAGTTGTTGGGGGTACCTATTCTTGATCAGTTGCCTTTCAATGGTACGGAAGAACATCCAAAGCCTGAAGAAATTGCTAGAGCTCTGTCTTTACAACGGTCTGACATAGTGACAAATTGGGAGACTATAGGGAGTGTCCAAGGAATTCCGGTTAAGTTTCTATTTGAGAAGGCCTATCATTTTTGGGATACCTTAGATTTACAAGCTTTCGAAGAGGTGATTGCACTTTGAGAAGGCCTATCATTTTCTTCCTTTCTTTTGAGTCATTTTTAGTGCAATTGGTCTTGTATCAAGCATAGAGTCTGTCTTGTTTTTGTATTTGGTATGTTTGTTATTGAGTCAGTTTCCTTGAGTCTTTCCTTGTTTTTCTTGAATCAATTCTTGCTTCTATTGATTCTTAGTGTGTAAGTTTCTTTTCACTTCATTTTTGTCAATTTTTGACTAAAAAGGGAAAGAAAAGGTGTTATTAAGTCTAGTCAAGTGTTGTTTTCTTTATGCAACACTTTAGGTCTATCTATCTGTCTTATTTTTGTTGTTGCTGCTACTTCTGTTGTAGCTTCTGCAAGATGTCCTATAGGATGTTGTAACATCCTGTCAGTTGTGTCTTTGCTCTGGGTTATGTGTGCTGTTTCTGCAACATGTGCTTCTAATGTGTTGTGCTCTTGAGGGAGAGCTTTATCTCTGTGTCAAGAATTGATTATGTGTTTGAGGGGGAGTAATATCCATCTTCTTCCTCATGTACACAGTTTAGATGATCAGTGTGTAGCTGGTGTTTGTGTGATTGTTGTATCTTGGATACATGTTCTATGCAGTTTGGTTTTTTGTCTTATTCCTCTGTGGTTTTATTCCTCTTCGGGTATTTGGTCTTTGGTTGTTTTAGCCAAAATTTGCCAAAGGATGAGATTGCTAGTACCATGGTTTTGTAGATTGGCAACAATTTGCTAAAACATGGTTCTGACCAGATGTTGAACAAGATGTCGTAACATCCTGTTCTGATATGCACCATGCTTGCGCTTCTATTTTAAAGTCTTGACAGATTTGATTGGATTCTATTATATTATATTTCCTTTGAATATATACCAGATATTTTTGCAAGTCAAGAGTATATGTTTTGGAACAAGTTTTATATGTCCAGCAGTACATTAGTTACTAAATTGGGCCTTGAGACAATTTAGGAAACTTTGTATTGTTTGTTCCAAGTAATAAGGAGATTTTCTACACAATTGGTGCATCACTCAGCTTGGGGATCAAGAAATATTTGGATGCAGAATTCGAAGCACATGGACTATAAAGGTGTATTTAAAGAGAAGATATAACCTAATGTACTTTCAACTTTCAACAATTTTAAAATTAGGGGAAGGAAAAATAGTCTTAGGTTTTGAGAGTCTCTTGTGTATTATGTGGTGTAAGTCACCCTTGTATCTTTTGAAACTTGTGGTTGACATCATGTTCTCACTCATAAGCATTTAGGCAATGAGTTGAGTATTGTTCTTGGATGAAACTTTTAAGAAAATCTAAGTATTGTTCTTAGTCAAGAGTTTTGCCTAAGTATTGTAATAAAAGTATGATCTTCTGATTGTAATGGAAGTGTGATCTTCTGATTGTAATGGAAGTATGATCTTCTGGTTGAGTTATTCTTGATGCAGTCACTGTGATTGGGACTGTTAGATATTACTGAGGTGATTTAGGAAGTGGGATGAAAATTTCTCATATCTAGGAGGTGCCTAGGTAGAAGTTGCATTGAGTAAGGATTAAGCGAGAAGTTATAAACTGGGATTGTTTAGATTTGAACTAATACTGATGATAGTGGACTTCCTTCCTAGCTTGGTAGCCCCCAGATGAAGGTGATATTGCATCAAACTGGGTTAACAACTCTATGTGTTATTTATTATTCTGCAATTTAAGTTTCAGTATCTGTTATAACTTGATAAATCTGTTCAGTCTGTCAATAGATGTTGTAACATCTACAGTGACATTGTTTTGATGTTGAGACATCAATATTAACACGTGTTACCTGTACCAGAAGAATTTCAGTTAGCAATTTTGGAAAATAATTTTAGGGTTGTCCACATTTTAAGGTAAGATTCCTCAATAAGTCTTCACCATTGATAAATTCTAGTATAATATTCTTCTTTGGTTTCTTAATTTACATAGGGGTCAACTCAAGCTGGATGTGACTTTTTTTATTTGCTTTATGAGAAACTAAGAGATGAGAAGGACCAATTTATGATGAAGAAAAAATATAGATTGGAAAAATTAACAAAAGAAATTGATGCAACAAAAGATAGAGGGTGAAAAACTAAGGCTGACAAATGAGCAATAAAAGGCAGATTTGTTTGAACTTCAAATTCAAATGAAGAACATTATGAACTAGAATAATTTTTGGAAAATAATGTTTTTTCTTGTTTTCATTGTATTAGTTTTAAGGATGTGTTAATTTTATATCAGTGGGAAGTTATGTAGAAGGACTATTAGCAAGTTATGTATCATGACTATTATGAAGTTACATATCATGACTGTTATGAAGTTATGTATCAGCAAGTTATGTAGCAGTATCATTATGTACCAGTTTGTTTAAATTGAATGGTATCAATATTAGTTTTGTTCATACTAGTTTTTTTACTACTAATTATATTAACTCCGCGTATACCTGTTTTGATCTGGTTTCATTAGTTTTGTTAATACCAATTATATTAACTCTGTGTACTCTAGTTTTTATCTGTTTTGATTAGTTTTGTCCAACCAATTTTTATCTGGTTTGATTTTTTATTCGAGAATAACATAATTCAATATAACTTAAACCAACTTTGAATAAACAACATAATTAAACATTTGTCATAAACAAACTATACACTAACTTATTCAAAATACATAAACAGACATTCAGTTGATTCTAATAGACATTATGCCAACATTAAGATATGCATACAAAAAGAACTATGTAAGTTCTAACAAAAAACATTATGCATACAAAACATAAATGGACTACTCGTTCAAAATACAACATAAAACATTCATCTTACAATTCTTAAATATTATAAATGGTCTTCTTGTTTGGAGTGGTCTTCTTTATTGAAGTACTCCTTCTTGTAGTTGGGCCAACCATATTTTTTGTTGCACTTAATTTGGTTGTAGGTCATGGGTTTAATCCCGATGTTGATGCCCTCCTAACACTCAGCTTCTTTGCCCTTTGTTGATTAGCTTGAGATGGTTAAGAAACGTACTTCTCTGAGTTATGGGCGTAACTTGTATTTGTTGACTACCATGACTTGGTTGAATTTGTTGATTAGCTTAACTTGGTTAACTTTGTTGATTAGCTTGACTTGGATGAGAATTTGGTGTAATATTACAAGTAGATTTGTTGTGAACTTGCCGCTTCGACATAGATGAGAGAAAGAATAGAAGTGTAGAACATGACGAGATGTATGTTGAAAGCTAAGAATATGCCTAAGAGATTTTGGGCTGAAGCAACTTCGACAGCAGTATACATTCTAAATAGATGCCCAACGAAGAAGATGGTCGAAAAGACACCGCATGAGGCTTGGACAGGGTCGAAGCCAAATGTAAATCATTTTAGAGTTTTTGGATCAATGTGTTTCAGGCATGTACCTGAACAATTGATAAAGAAGCTGAATGATCGAAGTGAAGTCATGGTGCTCATAGGTTATCATTCGACTGATGCATACAAGTTATATTCACCAATTGAAGATAAACTAGTGATCAGTAGAGATGTTCTTGTAGACGAAAGTAAAGGGTGGGATTGGAGTCGAAGTTCAGTTCGACAAGAATCAGACACAATCACAATTGTGTTCGAAGAAGATGAAAAGAATGAAGCTTCGACAAGTCAAAATGAACAAGGTGATACTTTGACTGATCGAAATGAAGAACCACATGTGCAGAATGAAAGAAGATCCACAAGAACAAGAACTTAGTCGACTAGGCTGATTGGATATGAGAGGTTTCCAGATCAAGCAATCGATACTGATGGTGACTTAATCGAAGAAGCCATGATGATGGCTGAAATAGAACCAATTGGTTTGGGTGAAGCCTTGGGCAATTCGAATTGGTGTGAAGCCATGCAAGAAGAACTTAGAGCCATTGAGAAGAAAAAGACTTGGGAGCTTGTCGAAAGAATCAACAAGAAACCAATCGATGTGAAATGGATCTACAAGGTGAAACAAAGGCCAAATGGTGAGATTGCAAAGTATAAGGCAAGACTGGTGGCCAGAGGTTTTCTACAACAACCAGGTATTGACTTCGATGAAGTATATGCGCCTGTTGCAAGGATCGAAACAACCAGGATTGTTGTTTCCATAGCTGCATGTAGAGGATGGAAAATGCACCAACTTGATGTGAAGTCAGCATTTTGAATGGTCCATTGGAAGAAGAAGTCTATGTTACTCAACCACCAGGTTTCGACGTCAAAGTGCAGGAATCGAAAGTGTACAGATTAAGGAAGGCTCTCTATGGCTTGAAGAAAGCTCCTAGAGCTTGGAATAAAATGATAGATAGTTTCCTAATCGAAGCAGGTTTCACAAAGCATGTCTCTGAATATGGAGTGTATGTAAATGATGTCGAAAGTGTCAATCGAATCATTTTATGCCTCTATGTTGATGACTTACTCATTATAGGAACAGACGAAGCTGAGATAATGAAGGTAAAGTCAATGTTAATGCAGGAATTCAAAATGTCTGGTTTAGGAAATCTCTCCCATTTCCTGGGAATGGAATTCAAAGACGTCGAAGAAGGAGCTTTCTTGTATCAAACAAAGTATGCTCAAGATATATTGAAGAGGTTCAATATGAGAAATTATAAGGCAATTATTACTCCATTAGAGACTGAGCAAAGCTGAAGAAGGAATCGAATGATGAGCTTGTAAGTTAGACCCTTTACAAACAAATCATTGGATCCTTGAGGTATCTTTGCAATACTAGACCAGATATCTGCCAAAGTGTAGGATTGTTAAGCAGATTTATGGAGAAGCCTCAGGAATGTCATCTTATTGCAGTAAAGAGGGTGTTGAGATACATCAAGGGAACCCTTGATCATGGTGTGTTGTTACCAAAGAAGTCAAAGAACAACACAGATGTCGAAGTTCATGGATACACTGACTCAGACTTCAGTGGAGATCAAGATGAAAAGAAGAGTACTGCAGAATACATTTTCATGATCGAAGGAGCTCCAATCTCCTGGAGTTCGAGGAAGCAAAGCATTGTAGCTTTGTCATCATGTGAAGCAGAATATGTGGTTGCATCATATGTTGCATGCCAAGCAGCATGGATCGAAATGCTACTTGAAGAACTCAGAATAATGGAATCGAAGATGAAGTTGTTTGTTGATAACAAATCAGCTATAAACCTTGCGAATCACCCAGTGTGTCATGGTCGAAGTAAGCACATTGAAAGAAGGTATCATTTTCAGAGAGATCAATTCAACAAAGGAAAGCTTGAAATAAAACATTGCAACACATAAGTGCAACTAGCTGACATATTCACCAAACCTCTGAAGAAAGTGAGATTCGAAGAGTTAAAGAAAGGCATTGGGATGAGAAGTCTTGATCACATGAATTAAGGGGGGTGTTAGTTGGTTAATTCTTGTTATGTGGTTATTTGGACTTTTAGCGTGTATCTGGGCCTGAATTATTTTGCCTATATAAAGGACCATTGTGTTTGTAATAATAAGAAGCAACAATAATAACTGAATTCAGTTTAGAGTTAGTTACACTTAACTAACTCAACTCTCTCTCTCTCTTCTTATTATTATTATTATTTTTCACAATATTCATCTTTCTTAAATCCTTTATTCCAACACATTTATGTAATTTAAATAAACATTCACATTTTTTCGATCGGATAACTTAAATTGTTTTCTTCCATCAAAATCTAAATTAAACTTCTAAATAACTAGGAAAATCTAACTTAACTAATTCACCACGAACTCAATCTAACAATTCATCTTATAAAATAAAATTATTTTCAGAACTAAAATATTTCTCAACATTCATTTCTTCAATGACTGATGTTAATTTTGGAATAAACTGAATGTATTATTCTGATTTGAAATGTACAAAACAGTACTATATATACTGTTTGAGTGTAACAAACTATAACAAACTACAAACTGTTTAGTAACAAACTAAACATAATTATAACAAATATAACAAACTACAAACTGTTTAGTAACAAACTAAACAGAATTATTTTCATCATGTAATAGCTCCCCACAAGCTAGACTATGGATATCTAATAGACCAAGCTTGGAAATAAGAGAATCGAAAGAGGGAGCTGTCAAAGGCTTGGTGAGAACATCTACCAATTGAGCAGCTGAAGAAACTGGTAAAAGATGGATGAGACCAGTTTGGATTTTCTCACGAATGACGTGGCAGTCAATTTCGATATGTTTTGTTCGTTCATGGAAGGTGGGGTTGTGAGCAAGGTAGATAGCACTTTTGTTGTCACGAGAGACTGAGATAGGTTGATCAAAGGAGATGTGGAGATCGTTGAACAAATACTGCAGCCATTGCAATTCACAAGTCAAGCTTGCCAAGGCCCTGTATTCCGCTTCTGAACTTGATTTTGATACTGTAGACTGCTTTTTGGATTTCCAGGATATGGGGGAATTGCTAAGGAACACACAGTATCCAGTTACGGATCTGCGGGTAGCAGGGCAACTTGCCCAATCTGAGTCTGCGAAGCCAGAGAGTTTGAGTGGAGAGGAAGATGAATAGAACAAACCCTTGGCAGGAGCACCTTTGAGATACTTGAGTACTCGAATTGTTGCATAATGATGAACTTGCATAGGATGTGAGATGAATTGGCTAAGCTGTTGAACGATGAATGCAAGGTCATGTCTGGTGGTAGTCAGATATAGGAGTTTTCTAACAAGCCTTCGAAAAGTTGTGACATCTTCGAAAGGTGGTGAGTTATCATCATGAAGCTTTAAGGAGGAATCGAAGGGAGTAGAGCAAGGTTTAGTAGCCAATAAGCCACTGTCTTCGAGCAATTCCAAAGCATACTTTCTCTGATTGAGAAAAATGCCGTGAGTTGATCTGGCAACTTCTAGACCAAGAAAATATTTTAGCCTACCAAGGTCCTTGATTTTGAAAGTGGAATCAAGGAAGCATTTGACATATTGGATTTCCTGCAAATTATTACCGGTTAAGACAATATCATTAACATAGACTAATAAGGCAGTAAAAGAAGAGTCATGTGATTTTGTAAAAAAGGAATGATCAGCAGAAGAATATGAGTAGCCAAGAGAGATAAGGGCAGTGGACAATTTCGAAAACCACTGTCTGCTAGCCTGCTTCAGGCCATATAATGACTTATGTAATTTGCAAACTTTGTTGGTCGAAGAAGTGAAAACTTCGTTGGTCGAAGAATTGCTAACTTCGTTGATCGAAGAAGTGCTAACTTCGTTGATCGAAGAAGTGCAAACTTCGTTGGTCGAAGAAGTGCAAACTTTGTTGGTCGAAGAAGTGCAAACTTCGTTGGTCGAAGAAGCAAAAGAAGTGAAAACTTTGTTGGTCAAAGGAGTGCAAACTTCGTTGGTCGAAGAAGCAGGGGGCAGGAATCCAGGAGGCAGATCCATATACACTTCCTCATGTAGATCACCATGAAGGAAGGCATTGTTGACGTCGAGTTGTTCCAAGTGCCAATTCTTAATGGCAGCCACTGAGAGAAGGGTCCGAATAGAAGTAAGCTTCGCAACAGGTGAGAAAGTGTCGAAATAATCCACCCCCTCCAGCTGAGTATATTCTTTTGCTACCAAACAGGCCTTGTATCATTCGATGGATCCATCAGCATGATGCTTGATTTTGTAGACCCATTTGCAACCAATCGATTGTTTGCCTGCAGGAAAATCAACAACCGACCAAGTATTTGTAGATTCAAGAGCATCTAACTCAGATTTCATAGCATTGTTCCAACAATCAAACTTGCAGGCTTGTTTATAGGTTTTTGGTTCTGTGAAAGAGCTTATGGATAGACAAAATAATTTGTGATCAGGACTACATTGGCTATAAGATAATACAGAAGAGAGAGGGTAGTTAGAGGAACCTGAGTCAGATGTTGGCAGCATAGGGGATAGCAAATTTCAGTGATAATCAGATAGATAAGCTGGAGGTTTAATATTTCGATTGGATTTTCTGGTTGGCACAGGAGGGGAGGGGCAAGGGGAGTTGTTAGTGTCATTCGAGGAAGAAGAGAGGTTAGTGGGAGATTCTGGCTGGGGGAGAGAGGTAGAAGAGGAAGGTTCATTTTGTGGTGGAGGTAAGTTGGGTGGAATGTTGGTGAAAATATCAGGTGAATCAATCGAAGGAGGGTCAAGAGTAGGAATTATAGGATTAGGTGCAGGTGGGATGGATGCAAAAGGGAACACAGTTTCATAAAAGAATACATTCCTTGAAATGTAAAATTCATGTGTGATAGGATCATAGAGAAGGTAGCCTTTTGTGCCTTCCCTGTAGCCAAGAAAGATAGATTTCCTTGCTCTTGGTTCGAATTTAGTGCGATGGTTAAGCAAGGTCGAAGAATAGGCAAGACAACCAAAAACTCTCATATGGCTAAGGCTGGGAGGAGTAAAATGGAGTTTTTGGTATGGAGAGTGGTTGTTTAAAAGAGGAGTGGGAAGACGGTTTATAATATGAATGGCATGTTGTATGGAAAGGTGCCAAAGGTTGTGAGGGAGGTGAGAGTGGAAAGAGAGGGCATGGGTAACATTCAAAATGTGTTGATGTTTTCTTTCCACGATACCATTCTGTTGAGGCGTTTCCACACAAGACCTTTGATGAATTATTCCTTTAGAAAGGTAGAAAGTGGTAATGAGAAACTCAGGACCATTATCACTTCGAATGCACTTGAGTTTCTTGTTAAATTGGGTTTCGATAAAGGATATGAAGTGAATTAAATGGTTTCTGGTTTCACTTTTGTTGGCCATAAAAATTGTCCAAGTAAACCTGCTGTAATCGTCTACGAGGGTTAAAAAATACTTGTGGCCACATATCGAAGGTGTGGAAAGAGGGCCCCAAATATCAACATGAAGTAAATCGAAGATGGCAACAGACTTAGTATTACTGTGAGTAAAGGGCAAATGTTTTTGCTTAGCCAAATGGCAAGTGTTACAGGGCTTATGATTGTCATTGTAGGTGACAAAAGGAAATTGAGAGGAAATACATTTCTGTATGTGGGGACTTAAGTGTCCAAGCCTAAGATGCCAAATAGTAGCAGGATCGTGTTTAGCAGGTTCTAATTGGGGAGAAGAGGAGGTGTTGACAGAGCCAGATGTGGGAGAGATATCCTTAGATGGGATGGCATCAAGAACACACAATTTGCCAATCCTCCTAGCTGTAAATCCAGTCATCTTGGATTGGGACAACTGCATAATGTGACAGCAATTAGGAGAAAATTTCACATCATATAAGGTGGAGTTAAAAAGAGTGGTGACAGAGATAATATTGACATGAAATGAAGGAAAGTAATAAATATTGTGAAGGACAGGTGAATCACATAGTAAAACTGAACCAATAATAGTAGTGGTGACAGAGTCACCATTAGGCATTGTCATAGATTTAGGTGCAATGTGGTATGTGGAAAGGAAACTGGCAAAGATATGGGTGATGTGATCAGTGGCACCTGTGTAAATGATCCACCAGTTATGATAAGGAAGATTTGAGGAATTCTTACCAGAGGAAGTATGAGGAGAGGTATGGGACACAGAATTAGCAGTATAAACAGAATTAATCGAGGGAGGTGAAGGAGATTGCAAATTAGATTGTTTGAGGAGCTGCAGAATCTGAGTGTATTGCTCTTGAATCGTAGACAAAGCACTTGGATTGGTGTTTGATGTGGAAGCAGCATCTTGAATCGAGTTCACTATAGAATCAGCAGAATTTCCCACAGATGTAGTAGGCTTGCGTTGTTGAAATCTAGGGGGATAGCCATGTTTCAAGAAGCAAGTCTCAATGGTGTGATTGGTGCGGTTGCAATGAGTACAGAGTCTGTTTCCACGGCCACCACGGCCACGACCACGACCAGGGTTGTGAGAAGAACGAGAAGGTGCTTGAGAAAGGTGATTCACAGACGATTGAGACTCAATCGAAGAAGCAGAAGGTGAAAGGAGGTCGAATTGACGTTCTTGTTGAAGAACCAGATTAAACACATTATCAAGAGTTGGTAGTGGTTTCATCAGCATAATCTGCGAGCGAACATGAGCGTATTGGTCACCAAGGCCCTTCAAGAACTTGATAACTTTATCTTATTCTTTGAATTTGCGTAAGTCTGAAGCAGCACCACAGGAGCACGGTATAGCGCAAGTACAATCACGAATTGGCCGGAAGTTCTCAATTTCTTCCCAAAGCGTCATCAATTTCGTGAAGAACGAAGAGACATCAAGAGTTCCTTGTTGAAGACGAGCAACAGTTTATTGAATGTCAGCAATGCGAAAAATATCTCCCTGAGAAAAACGATTTTCCAAACTTTTCCATACAAGAGAAGCACGATCATACCAGAGAAGAGATTTTGCAATTTCCTCAGAAATCGAGCGTTGAAGCCATGAGAGGACGAGATTGTTGCATCGCAGCCAAGGTTCGTATATAGAGTCGGAGGTAGGGGATGAGAAAGAGTGCCATCAACGAACTTGTTCTTGTTCTTGGAGATAAGAGCCACTTTCATTGATCTAGACCAGATCTGGTAGTTCTTGGTATCAAGAACAGGTTGAACAAGAACAAGAGAGGGATTCTCATTAGGGTGCATGTAGTAAGGATTGGAAGAATTGGTAGCAAAATCAGAGTAAGGAAGCGCCATAACAAGCTGAAGCAGCAAGGGAAGAAGGAGGCGCGAAGGCGCGAAGAAGAAAGGCGCGGAAAAGGGAATTCAAACTGATACCATGTTAATTTTGGAATAAACTGAATGTATTATTCTGATTTGGAATGTACAAAACAGTACTATATATACTGTTTGAGTGTAACAAACTATAACAAACTACAAACTGTTTAGTAACAAACTAAACAGAATTATAACAAATATAACAAACTACAAACTGTTTAATAACAAACTAAACAGAATTATTTTCATCATGTAATAACTGATTTGACAAATCTGGTTCAACATTACTAGGTTCACTTAGTTCAACAACATCAGATTCTTCAACTAATGGTTTAGAAACATCTAGTTATACCATAATTAAATTTATATATATATATATATATATATATATATATATATATATATATATATATATATATATATATATATATATATATATATATATATATATATATATATATATATATATATCATCTTTTCTCATAAAATACTTTTACTAATTTCAAGTTATTAGTTTACATTAGTTTTTAACACATTGAAATATATTAGTAAAAAACAGAATTAATAAATTGTCATATAAAGTCATCATATCCAAGTATCATCTTAAATCTCAAAATATAACTTAATGCCATTGACATAATTGTCAACCAAGCATCCATTTAAACCGCATTCAACTTCGCTTCCTTCCATAACAAACTTCATTTTTTGGAACCAAAACAAAACTAGTTATTAAGATTCACACACACACACTGTCTTTCTCTCTCTATCTCTCTATGTTTCTGTGATCCGAACAATTCTGAGCCAGAATGTACCTTCCCACCACTACCACCTAATCCAAACAACAAGAACACAAAATTGTGTGATGCAACAATTAATCTGAAACAATATTTGAAGACCATAAACTAACAAAAAAGAATAACCAAATGCACTATCCTTCTCATCAACGCATGATCCATAATGGCTCAAGAAGCATAACAACTTGGTTGATCTTAATCACAATTGTTCTATACATTCTTTATGCTTTCAACATTGTTCTCTTCAACAATGACCACCAAGATTGTCAACCATCAACAACCACTTTAGATGACACCACACAAGAACATGTTCAAATCACTAGTTACAATATGTCCTCCACTTCGGACAGAAACATCGAACACCAAGTTTTAGCGATCGAAAACAAAGATCAAGTCGTAGATGATACAGAAAGAGAACAAGAACCGGAACAAGAAGAAGAACAAGAACAAGAACAAGAAGAAGAAGAAGAAGAAGATTCTCATGGCGATGAAGAACAAGAAGGAAACACATCGCCTATTGTAGTTCGGTTAACGCCTCGACAAATGGCTAAAAGAGAAAAAACTGAGCTGAAACACATTGTTTTTGGGATAGCCGCTTCGTCGAATTTATGGAATACAAGAAAAGAATACATAAAAACATGGTGGAGGCCGAAAGAAACAAGAGGTGTTGTTTGGTTAGATAGAAGAGTTAGTACGCGGAGAAACGAAGGGTTACCCGAGATTCGAATCTCCGGAGACACTTCTAGATTTCGGTATACGAATCGACAGGGACAAAGATCAGCATTGAGGATATCAAGGATTGTGACAGAAACACTGAAGATTGGAATGAAAGATGTGAGATGGTTTGTTATGGGAGATGATGATACTGTTTTTGTTGTTGAAAATGTTGTTAGGATTCTTTCAAAGTATGATCATAGGCATTTTTATTATGTTGGAAGTTCTTCTGAGAGTCATGTTCAGAATATACATTTTTCATATGCTATGGCATATGGTGGTGGCGGATTTGCTATAAGTTATCCATTGGCTTTGGAGTTGTCTAAGGTGCAAGATCGTTGTATTCAGAGGTACCCTGCTTTGTATGGTAGTGATGACAGAATTCAAGCATGTATGGCTGAGTTAGGTGTGCCTCTCACAAAGGAAGCTGGATTTCACCAGGTAAATTATTAGAGATTTTGTATGTCATGTATATAAACCATTGATTGTGTTGGTCAGTTGGATATTGTTGAGCATGTCTCATAGTTTACATATAAGTGAATAGATCATTCCAGCTAGCGAGCTCTCTACGAACATGCTATGCTGTCATAGATAGACGCAGATATAATTGGCCGAACTCTGATCAAATCTCAAGTGTTTTCTATTTGGATAACATGCTATGTTGTCATAGATAGATGTGGATATAATCGGTCGAGTTCTGATCAAATCTTAGGTGTTTTCCATTTGTGTAACGCATTCACGTAGTCAAAAGATTTCTGATCAACTCCTTAGAGTTGGCCTAATAGTGAAGGCTTTGATCTTAAAAGTGTGATCCTCTCAAAGTTTCATATTCCATTTCCGCTAGGTGTTTAAAATTCCTGTGTTGGACCACCGTACATTGCTCTGTCTTTAAACGAGACTCTCACAAATGGACAATTGAATAATATGAGTTTGGTCTAATAGAATCACATTGCAATAGTGTAGACACTTTTATTATTATCATCATACTTAGTACAAGTGACATTTTTGGAAAAAAAAACGTATTTATGTCTGTGTCAATGTGAGACATTGACATCAACATTTGTGTTTATGTTTAATTTATTTATATTTTTTAAATTATTATCGATGTCGACGTGTCCGTATCTCTTATGTGTGATGTTTGTGCTTCATTGTTGTCATATTTACATGATACTTTGAAATTTTGATTATCATGGATACTTCTTGTGCAGTATGATGTGTATGGAGATCTATTAGGCCTTCTGGGTGCACATCCAGTGACTCCACTAGTATCACTACACCACCTTGACGTAGTACAACCAATATTCCCAACAATGTCAAGAGTGCAATCCTTAAGACACTTGATGGAATCAATCAACCAAGACTCAGGAAGCATAATGCAACAATCAATATGCTATGACAAAAACAGGTTTTGGTCAATATCAGTTTCTTGGGGATTCATGGTTCAAGTTATAAGGGGAATTTTGTCCCCTAGAGAACTAGAAATGCCATCAAGAACATTTTTGAATTGGTACAAAAGAGCTGATTATACTGCTTATGCTTTCAACACAAGGCCTGTTGCTAAACATCCATGTCAAAAGCCCTTTATTTATTACATGAGTAAAACTAGTTATGATCCTTCTGCTAAACAAACCGTTGGTGTTTATACTCGCGACAAATCTAAGAATCCCTTTTGCCGGTGGAGAATGGTTTCGCCTGAGAAAATCACGTCCATTGTTGTCACTAAAAGTCGCGATCCTCAACGCTGGAACAAGGTACTGTTAGTTTCTCATATGAAAACAGGTTTGAAATGGATGATTTTATAATGAAGTGAATATTTGACTTGTTTTGCAGTCACCAAGGAGGGATTGTTGTAGAGTTATGCCATCGCGTAAGAGCTCGGCTCTATACTTATCGGTGGGAATGTGTCGAGAGGGAGAATTTACTGAGTTATAGCTGTGACATGGTGCATGCTGTTTTCACCTGGATCATCGGTGTCCTGATTTTGTTTCTAATCGATTTTTTGATTGGAAACGAAACTTCAAACTATATTTTTTTCAATTTCACAGTTGCATCAGAAACACACCAAAATATCACACGATAATGTAATGTTTTTCTACGATTTTTTGTTTTGTTTTGTTTATTGATCTATGTAAATTAAACAAAGCATACAAGTCATATATATTTGTAGCTAAAGCTAAACATTATGAAATGAAGCAGATCCAGAATCCTAATAAGAAGCATCTTTAATGCAAAATAGTAATCTCACATGTACAAAGAGGATAGGGGGAACTAAAAGGAAGAATTTTTCTGTGAAATTCTTGATTTTAAGAGGATCTGTTATCTCTCCTATAAAGCAAAACTTGATAACTGGGAGCATTACAATGTAAGTGTCTGAACACATTACTCCACATTTCTAATCTCCAAATCTGTCCGTCTCGGAATCATTACTAGTAACACGTCTATGGCCTGCGCTACTACCTCTCGTAGAAGATGAACTTTTTCTCGGTCTTTGTATTGGATGAGTTTGCGGATCATACTTTTGCGAAGCAAGGTAATTTAGAGCCGTAACCACATCAGCTACAACAGGCCGCATATTAGGTTGCTCTTGAACACACATAGCCGCAATAGCAAGAGCTTGGTACAAACCTCTCACTGGATAATGACCTTGAAGCAATGGATCTACCATCTCCGAGAATCTTCGTCGATCTCTGAATAATGGCCTTGCCTGAAACCAAATATACATGCACACCGTAAGAATGAATCAATAACCTTCAAAATAAGGGCTTCTTTTCATCATCATCGAACTGCTCAATGAAACACAATGTATTCGGTGCTAAAATGGATTATATACAAAACTCTAGTTTAGCAACATGCAAGAAAATTCATCTAAATTTCTGACACAATCAACGATCCTTGTAAAAAACAAGTATAAACATCAGCTATGTTTTCCAGCAACAGAGTTAGAATTATGTAATATATAATCGGACATACCCATGCGACTAGGTTTTGTTCTTTAGCAGGTTTTTTATGGTCGATAGCCTTTCTGCCTGTGATGAGCTCCAAAAGAACAACTCCAAAGCTGTAAATATCAGACTTGAACGTCAATTGACCCGTCATTGCGTAATCCGGAGCACAGTACCCATATGTGCCCATAACTCTAGTTGAAACATGAGTCTTGTCACCAATCGGGCCTACTTTTGCCAAGCCGAAGTCAGATAACTTTGGATTATAATCTTCACCTAACAAAATGTTGGAGCATTTGAGATCACGGTATATGACAGGAGGCTTCATCTTATCATGCAAATACTCCAAACCTCGAGCTGCACCAGCCGCTATTCTCATCCTTGTATTCCAATCCAGCGGCTTTCTTCCGGACGAAAGATCTGACAGAATGAGTAAAATCAACAACATAAACTTTGAAAATGACTCTCCATATTATTTAGGGTAACAAACTAACAATATAGCTTACCATGCAAATGATTCTCCAAAGATCCCAATGGCATGTACTCGTAAACCAATAGCCTCTGCTCTCCCTCGGCACAAAACCCTAATAGCTTGACAAGATTCGGGTGGTCTGCCAAACTAAGCGTCAACACTTCAACGACAAACTCTCTGATCCCTTGAAGACCATTCGGGTCGAGTTGCTTTATCGCAACAACCTACACCAAACCAATTAACACCAATGTGTAAGTCATTATAAAATTTCTACACGTAAATTTCTTTAAAGGAACAACATTTAACCTACCTGGTTTATTTTCTCAATATTACCCTTATAAACCTTCCCAAACCCTCCTTCACCAACAAAGCAATCTGCTCTAAAATTCCCTGTTGCAGCTTCGAGTTCTTGAAAAGTAAATGTCTTTGCAACTTTTCCATCCGGCGAAACCCCGTCTTTCAAATTCAAATTCTTCACGTCCAAGGAAAGCTGATCATGTTTAGATTCATCTTCTTTTTTATCATTCGCACTCAAATTCAAATTCACATCAACTTTGACCTTATCTGCAAAAAAACAAAACAAAATTCCATATAAAACAAATAACACGTGAGGGATGAAAATCAAACAAAATGTCACAAACATCAAACAATCCAAGTAATCATCAAAATTCAAAACCTTATAAACCCACAAAATGACAAACCCCAATTTGATTCATTGATCAAGCATGCAAACAGCCAATGAAAGAGAGAGAAAAACCCAGAAAAGGAATATATAAATAAATAATAAATAATCAAAATATCCATTCATATTCAAAACCCATCATAGAGAGAGAAAGATAGTAGAATCTGCAAAATGGGAATGTTTTATGATCAAGAATTTCAACAATTTGCATCATAGAAATAAATCCCAAATATAAAAATAAATAAAAAACCTTTGACCAAAACCCACATGAAAAATTTCATTTTTTACCCACCAAAAATGCATAAGAAAATACGAATATACGAAGATCCATTGATGAAAAAAATTACCAGCTGAAGTGAAATTAGTATGCTTGTCTCTACGGCTAGAATTGTTGGCTAGATTCTTTTGGCGTGATTTTCCAACACAAGGAAAACAACTCATGTTTATGTTTTCTTGACGATGTTTTGAAACCCAGAGAGTCCCAGAAAGAGAGACCCTCCAACAACAGTGACACACAGAACCGTGTTGGTTTGAAAGAATAGAAGAGAGAGAAAGAAAGAGAAAATGAAATTAGAGAGAGAAAGACAAACAGAGAGAGAATAGAGAGAGTTCCTATGTTGTGGCAATTTTGGTTTTTCGGTTTGGTTTAATATATTCTGGGTTTTGTACAAGGTGGAAATGAAGTGTAATGTTAATGTTTTTTTTATTCAAAGCCAATGAGGAAATGCCACGAAAATTAGTTGAGGGTATATTTGTCATTTGAGGAAAACGTGAACTGTTTGGGTTTGTTTCACTGGTTTCTTTCTACTCGGTAAAAAACCAAATACTGATATGCTGACGTGGCGAATTTTTTAAAACTTTTGGTGGTGGTGGTGGTGGTGAAAGAGCTGTTTCGCAAAACAGATTGTTGTCTTTGGAACTATGCATCGGTGACGCAACAATTAAAACACGCGTCATATTAAAATATTAAAATATTATATATAATAATATTATTATACAATAATTATGTATAAATCTTTGACTGAAAATTTAAAAAGGAATATAAAAAAAAGCTGCACTTTTGATATATTTTCACGTTTTTCAAGATTCAGTCCACATTTTAAAAGTTAATTTTCTGATTCCTAAATTTTATCTTATTCAAGATTTCATTAATTTTCTTTTAATTTTATATATGTAATATTCTTATTAATAATATAACACTGTTATAAATATATTATAAAGAATTATTGTAGTTATGTCATGTTATTAATAAAAGTGTTATATATATAAAATATAAGTGACTGACAAAATTTCAAAGGAGGTAAAATTTAAAAGTTTAAAAATTGACTTTTAAAATAGAAAATTAAAACTTAAAAAACTCAAAAATAAAAAACAAAAACAAAAATCCATTTAAGTTTTAAAAAAAGAATACTGTACATTGAATTGATAATTAATGTAATCAAGTTAGTAATATTAATAGTTCACATGTCTTTAACTATAACTCTAACAATAAGAAGGCCATGAATTGCTAATTGTGAAATCAAGTAATACTAACTAGTTCATAGCAAAAAATCTTTTGAAAATATTTAAAGATAACAAATCTAAAAAAATCTTTAAACATTTCCAAAATAACTTAGAACTTTAAAGCTCTTAACAGCAAAAAATCTTTT
This sequence comes from Vicia faba, assembly GCA_948472305.1. Lineage (NCBI taxonomy): Eukaryota > Viridiplantae > Streptophyta > Magnoliopsida > Fabales > Fabaceae > Vicia > Vicia faba. Next base: position 241,904,183 of record OX451735.1, read on the forward strand.
GAAAATATTAGTGGTAATTTTTTAGAGATAAAAGTTTTACAAATTCAAGAGATAACTTTAGATAATAGGAGTTAAATTTATTAAAGTATAATTAATCAGAGAGGTATTCTCTTTTTTATAATGGATAATTTGATCTAATTGAATAAATAAATAATTGTCTTTATTATCTTTAGTTTATCTTCTTCTACACATTAATTAATAATAGATAATATAATTTAAAATTATTTATTTTGATTATCATTATTTTCTATTTTCATGTATAATTTTTTTTAATTTATTTGAACTTTGAATAATTATTTCCAAATACTTTTAACTATTTTATAAATAATATTATTTAGTTGACATGTTTTAAATTATAATTTTACAGTATTATAAAACGTAAGTGATCTGACCTGATCAGGAGGTTTGGACCGTCACGGCTGCTCCGAGCTGAAGGCTTTTTGAACAAGGAGGGGGGGGGTACCTGCAAGGCACTCCGATGCTTAAGTCAGCGAGAGTACTAGCAGATAATAGAGTTGAGGTTAGAATTGAAGATTACCTGACCCTCTGGAAGCAGAGGGTATTTATAGCCCCCAGCGCTGGGCCAAGGTTCCTTCACTGGGCCGGGCGGATTTGGCCCAATGGAGGAACTGCCAGGTCCTACGTGGGTAGTGGGGATCAGCACGTGGTCCCCTCCCTGGATGTGGTGCGTGAAGTGCGGGCGGACAGAGACGCGGTCTTTACGGAGTATCGTTGGGGCAATGGTGACTGAGTCTGCCCTAGCAAGGTAGCTTGAGTCCATGTCGAGCAGTGCAGCGTGATGTCGAGCTCGGTGCCAAGACCCCAAGCTGGACAGCGAATGTCGAGCTGGAAACCAGGGCATAGAGCTGGTCGGCAGTCTGTCGAGCGTGACTTCGTCGCGTGGGCTGGTACACTGGGATGTCGAGGTGGACATCAGGGTGTCGGGCATAGACGTTGTGGTCCTTAGCGAGTCCCATTGGACTGGGCCTTAGTAATGCTTTTGGGCCTGTCGGGCCCAGTCCAGAACAGGAGCCCCCCAAGTCGTGGTTCCTTTGCGAGGAGCCATGACTTGAAACCTTGTTCAGTCGCTGAGGTCTCGTGCCCAGAATGGAGGCGCGGCCCCTCGAGGAGCCTCCTCGTGTTGTGCTCGGGAACGTCCTCGGTGGTGGATGCGTGGAGGATCCGTACCGAGCACGTTGGTCGGGCACGCGAGGCATCTTTTGGGAATTGTGCCGCCACCCTAGGGGGGTAGGGCCATCATTGCGTTGGGTGCAGTGCGTCGAGGAGACGGAGTCCGTGGCTAAACGAGGTGACGTTTGGTATTCCATGTCACCACTATAAATAGGGTCCTTGGGCCCCATAATACGTTTTCCGTTCTTCGTGCTCTCTTCATTGCAACTCTCAACACTCTCTCCAACCGTGACTTCCCGTCTCAGATTCTTCCTTTCCTAGCCGAATCCTATCTTTGATCCAAGTAAGTGATCCACTTTCCTTATTTTCCTGTTTTAGAATGCATGATTCTTGGAAAATGTAGATGTTTTAGGATCGTTAATGTGGGATTAGCCCGGTAAACTCGTGTTTTGCCCGACAGATTCATGTCTAGGGCCGGCAAACGCGTACTTGTGGCCGTCACATTCTTAGTTTTAGATGAAAAACTTCAGAGCTGCCCGGGGTCTTCATGATCCTGGGCGCCCGATTCATGACGGTGTCCGGTATGTTTATGGTCGTGGCCGTGGGCTTCATAATGCGGCTCGCCATGTTCATACCCCGGATCGACATGCTTGAAGAGTGGCCGCGCAGTTGGTTTGTGGAGGAACACTGGATTCAGGAGAGTCGGGGAGGCATCCACTTGTGAAAATGGACTCGTGATAGTGTATGGACGACATGATTATGTCGAGCATAGGGCTTCATGCTCAATCTGATTGGTTTCCCGTGCTCTGCAGGTAACCATGGCGGATGAGCCGAGCTCCTCAGGTCGTCATGACAGCGAAGAACAAAGTGCCGACGAGTCGGCCAACCTTATCGACACTGTGACCGACCCGTCGCTGGAATGGGTGGGCGCCGAGCCTCGGGGGACGGCGTCGATATACAGTCGGGATGACCGACACCCGTTCATCGTCATTGAAGGGGGGCAGGACCAGCCTGACTTTCAACCGAATTTCGAGGTCATGCTGCCTGCGACCACTGCCAGAATCTGCTCGATGTACCCGGATTACAGTTTTGCGATGTACGAGATCGCCTTTAAGGACTTGGGTTTGCGGCTGCCCTTCACAGATTTTGAGACCGGGGTTTTTACGCATCTGGAGCTGGCCCCGTCCCAGCTACACCCTAACTCTCTCGCCTTCATCCGGGCGTTTGAGCTGACGTGCCGCTACTTAAGGATAGGGGCGACCATCCCTCTCTTCTTTAGGGTCTTCCACCTACAGCGCCAGTCCCGAGGAGGGAAGCACAGCTGGGTGTCCTTGAAGCAGTCGAGGAGACTGTTTAGGATGTACATGGACTCTGTGAGGGGGTTCAAGGATAAGTGGTATGTGGTACACCCTATCACTGACTCTGCTGTGGATTCCCTCTTCGAGGAGGAAGGGCCGGTCAGCGATGATGACGGGGAGGTCATGGTGACCGATGACGGGAGCCCCGTACTAGGACGTCGGGCTAAGTTCCCGGTGTACTGGATGTCTCGACACTTCCAGAATGGAACCGGCTACTTCCACACTGCAGTCGGGGACATGTGCACGGAGGATCAACGGGCGTATGCGGCTCTCTGTAACTTCGTCGACGGTTTTCATCCCGCCCAGTGGGTTACACGGGAGGGGAATGATATCCTCGACAAGGACGGTTACCCGATATTCGAGGCTCGCCCGATTGATACCAAGGCGTTGGTGGAATGCTCGACCTATAGGGAGGCAGCCCGCCTGTTAGGTTGTTTGTTTGCAATTTACTTGTCATTTATTTATGCGTTTTGCTCGATACTGACTTGTTTTACTTCGTGCAGGTACGATGGCCAGCCGACACGAGAGGCTCCTGAAACTGTCGACCGGCCATAGGCGAAACAAGAAGGTCGTGCCGGGCCCTCAGATGACGAGAATGGGTCCACCGACAAATCTGAACGCTTCTCAGCCTGTGAGGGTGGATTCGACCTCGAGCTCGGGGGCGGCGTCAGATCCAGATGTCGAAGTCATTGATGCCGAAGCCGTTCTGACACAAAGGAAGAGGACCCGCGTGGAAGGCGGTCCAACTGTCGGGGAAGATACCGGTCCCGTTCAATCCTTTGCTTTTCCCCCCTGCATCGAGGAGGAGGGTTTTTTCGAGCGGTTTCCCCCGACCGTGGTCGCGCACGAAGCTGAGGCCATAAAAAGGATGACCAAAGAGGAGAGGCGGTCGCGGCTGGTCGCCAGCGTGGATGGGCTGGTTAAAATGGCTGAAATGGCTCTGGTATTGTCTGAAGACGCAGGGGACGCTGCTCGTGTTGAAGAGCTCGAGCGGGAGAAGGCAGCCCTGACGGCGAGCTCAAGGAAGTTGAAGGTCGCTCTGGAACGCTCCGAGGGGATGTTCCAAGAGCAGACCGTGATACTTGACGCCGAGAGGGAGGCGCTGACCTTGGAGAAAGAGAAGTCGGGGCGGTTGACCGAGGAAGGGGAGTTGCTCCGGGCTGATAGGGATCGTTTGGCTGCTGAGGTCGAACGCCTGGGCAAGCAGGTCGAGGAACTGAATGCTGCTCAACAACCCGCTGAAGATGAGCCCGAGGACCTAACGGCTTTGAAGAGTCGGGCTGAGTTTATTGCTCATATTCGGAACCTCGAGGAGGACGCAGTCGGTGCCCTGGAAGACGGGTTCAATTCTGCCGTCGACCAGCTCTCGTTGCTAAATCCCGGCTTGGTCACCGAGGGTATCGGGCACACTCATCGGGTTGTCGGTGGCGCGATCATTCCCCCGCCCGACTCTCCCTGCGTCGACAGTGGTGATAATACGGAAGCTTGATTTGTATTTTTTGGTTGGTGGGCCTGCGTGCCTGATATTTGAATTTGTATTCTTTGGGCCTGCGTGCCCGTTTATTTCATGTATGAACATCGCCGGCCTTCTTGGTCGGTTTAATATTACTTTGTTGCCTACGGGCGTTTATACCTTGTTTATTTTGGATTTTCTGCCCTTGTATGAACTCATATGCTTGTATGAATTTAGCTCGTCAATATGCTTGTATGAATTTAGCTCGTCCAGGGCCCGTGGAGTGCCCGTAGGCGGCTTCGATTTGGCGAGCATCGATGCTCGACTCTGTTTGCGTGCAACCTCGGCCCAACTTCGGTTGGCCGGGGTTGCTTGAGTTTTTCGCTCGAGGGGAGAGATTTTGTTTTGACCCTTGTAGATGTCCCGTTATTCTTGACGGAATGTCGGGTATTTCGGAGCGAGGTCGCTCAGTCGGGCGTGGAGCCCGTAGGGACGATTCGCCCTTGGCGTGAACTGCCCATCGCGAGCTGGGTGTTCTGCCTTATGGGTACGACGACGGTGGTGCTCGGTATAGCTGTCCACGTCGGGCACTATAGATCGTCAACGTCTACCGCGCGATGCCGTGCCATTTGGTCGTGCGTCGGCCTGTACCTTGGCCTTAAACGAAGTTGGACTTTTTCCTCGTTGCCCGAGCATGGTTGCTTATGGTCGAGGGTCCTAAGTGTTGACAGTTTTTAACTGTAGTACTGCTTCAACTTAGCAGCATTCCAGGGTCTTGGTAATGGCTCTCCGTCTAACTGCTCGAGGTAGTACGCCCCGGTACCCGTGGTGCCGTGGACGCGGTAAGGTCCTTCCCAGTTCGCGGCCAACTTCCCTTCGCGGGAGTCTTTCTGGTTTCTGCGTAGTACCAGACTGCCTATTTCGAACTCTCGCTTGATGACCTTGTCGTTGTGGCGTAAAGCCACTCGTTGTTTTAGGGTTGCTTCACGCAGGGCAGCCCCCGATCGGATTTCCTCGACTAGGTCGAGTTCATCCCTTAGTGCTTCGTCGTTCATTTCTTCGTCGAGGGGTTCCTCCGTTCGTCGGGATGGTTCCATGATTTCGACTGGGATGACAGCTTCGGTGCCGTAGGTCAGTCGGAATGGTGTTTCACCCGTCGTTGAATGGGGTGTGGTGCGGTATGCCCACAGGACGCTGTGGAGCTCCTCGACCCATCCTCTTTTGGCTTCGCCGAGTCGACGTTTGAGCCCTCGGAGGATGACTCTGTTCGCGGCTTCGGCTTGCCCGTTGGTCTGAGGGTGCTCGACCGATGTGAAGTGGTGTTTGGTCCCCAGTTTGGTGACGAAGTCTCGGAATCCGTGGTCGGTGAACTGGGTGCCGTTGTCGGTCACCAGTGCCTGTGGAATTCCGAACCTGGCGAGCACGTTTCTCTTGTAGAAACGAAGGATGTTATGTGAGGTGATTTTCGCGAGGGCCTCGGCCTCGATCCATTTTGTGAAGTAGTCCACGGCGACGATTAGGAACTTGTTCTGATAGGTCCCTTGCACGAAGGGCCCGAGGATGTCCATGCCCCACCAGGCGAACGGCCATGGGGATGACAATGTGCTCAGCTCGTGTGGGGGAGCGAGGTGCATATCCCCGTGCTTCTGGCACTTGTCACATTTTTTCACATGTTCCTTAGCGTCCTGTTGCATCGTCGGCCAGTAGTATCCTGCTCGGAGGGCTTTCCTCGCCAAGGATTTACCGCCCATGTGCTGGGCGTTGATACCTTCGTGTATCTCCCGCAGTACGTCGGGGATGGAGGACTCGTCAATGCATTTCAGGAGGGGAATGGAAAATCCCCTTCTGTACAGTTTCTGTTCGAGAACAACGTAGGAACATGCTCGACGCTTTATCGTGGCTGCGTCGGCCTGGTTCGTCGGGAGTTCTCCCTTTGTGAGGAAATTGTAGACCGGGGTCATCCAAGACGTGGCGTCCCCGATAGCATGAACCTCGACCATAGTCGAGGGTGATTCGATGCTTGGCCGTGCCAGAGATTCCTGGATGACGGATTTATTCCCGCCTTTCTTTCGTGTGCTCGCGAGTTTGGACAATATGTCCGCCCTCGTGTTCTGCTCGCGGGGAACATGAGAGATTTCTGCTCGTACGAACTTTGCCATGTGCTTTTTGACTAGGTTCAAGTATTCAATGAGGTTGTCATTCTTGGCCTGATAGCTTCCCTGTACCTGGAAAGCGACGAGCTGGGAATCGGTGTAAATTTGAACTTCGCGGGCTCCTAGGTCCTCGGCCAATCTCAGTCCCGCGAGCAGGGCTTCGTATTCTGCCTGGTTATTTGATGTCGGGAAGGAGAGAACCAAGGAGTGCTCGATCACTACCCCTTCCTCGTTTTCCAGGAGGATCCCTGCGCCGCTTCCGGACGAGCTGGAGGCTCCGTCGACGAAAATGGTCCACTTGTGTTCCTTTCCCGGGGGAATGTCGTTGGAGGTCATCTCGGCGACGAAATCGGCCAGGGCTTGTGCTTTCAGGGCCTTCCTGCTCTCGTACTGAATGTCGAATTCAGAGAGTTCCAGGGACCACTTAAGCATTCTACCCGCCATATCTGGTCGACCCAGGAGTTGTCTCACCGGTTGATCAGTTCGCACGACAATGGTGTGTGCTAGAAAGTAGTGTCTGAGCCTCCTCGCCGCGTTGACGAGGGCCAGTGCCACCTTTTCTATCTGTTGATACCTGCTCTCGGGGCCTTGTAAGGCTTTGCTAGTGAAGTAGACAGGCTTCTGCCCGTCGGGAGTCTCGCGGACAAGAGCCGCACTGATGGCTTCGTTTGAAACTGCTAAGTATAGGTAAAGTGGCTCGTTGTCATCTGGTCGAGACAGCACGGGCGGTTGAGACAGGCTCTGTTTCAGATGGCGAAGTGCTTGTTCGCATTCCTCGGTCCATTCGAAGGCTGCTTCCTTTCGAAGGAGTTTGAAAAAGGGAAGGGCGTGCTGAGCGGACTTCGCGACGAAGCGCGAAAGCGACGTCAACATGCCGTTCATTATCTGTATCGACTTCTTCGACGTTGGAGTCGGGAGGTCGGCAAATGCTCGGCACTTGTCGGGGTTTGCCTCAATGCCTCGTTCTGTTAGGTAGAATCCGAGGAACTTTCCTGCCTTAACCCCGAATGTGCACTTCTCCGGGTTGAACCTCATTTTGCATTGTCTTGCTTGGGCGAAGACAGTCTTGAGATGAGCTGCATGATCGGTGTCTGCCCGGGATTTAACGATCATGTCGTCCATGTATACCTCGAGCATGTCTCCGATCTGTTTGTTGAACACCTTGTTCATCATGCGTTGGTACGTCGCGCCGGCATTCTTCAGTCCGAAGGGCATTACGTTGTAGTAATAGTTGCCCGAGCTGGTCATGAATGCCGTGCAGCGTTTATCGCCCGGAGCCATTGGGATTTGATTGTATCCCGAGTAAGCATCCATGAACGACAAAGTTTTATAGCCGGCCGAGTTGTCGACCAGCATATCAATGTTCGGTAGAGGAAAAGCATCCTTCGGGCAAGCCCGATTGAGATCGGTATAATCAACACACATACGCCACTTTCCATTATTCTTTTTGACAAGTACAACATTTGACAGCCAGGTGGAATACCGGGCTTCAGAAATAAAATTTGCCTCTAGGAGGTCTTTTACAGCTTTTTCAGCAGCCTCCGTTTTTTCTGGAGACTGCCTACGCCTACGTTGTACTACTGCCTTGGCGGCCGGATCAATGGCGAGGTGATGACAGGCGACCTCAGGGTCGAGTCCGGGCATCTCTGCAGCGCTCCAGGCGAAGAGATCAGCATTCTCGCGCAGACAGGCCTTGATCTGCTTCCTGGCCAAGTCGGGGAGGTCCTTGCCAATCTTCACTCCTTTGGTCGGGTCTGCTCCAAGGGGAACGAGTTCGAAATCACCGTCCGGAATAGGTCGGAGGGGGATTTGCTCGCTGCTGGCCGGCTCATCTTCGTCAAAACGTGCGTCGAGCACAATGGAGTCGACCTTTGGTGGGGCCTTCTGAGCTTCTACCTCAGGAGATGCTGTGTCGGGCTCTTGCTTTGTCTTCTTGACGGGCCTAGTGCTGGGACCCACGTCGACAGTATCCCGACCCCTTGAAGCGGCGTTGAAGCACCGGCGGGCAGCAGCGAGGTCGCCCTGGATGGTGGCTACCCTCCCCCTTTTGGTATAGAACTTCATCTTTAGGTGGACAGTTGAAGGGACCGCTGTCAGTTCCGCCAGTGTCGGCCTCCCCAGGATGCAATGGTACAGGGATGGGCAGTCAATGACGAGGAAGCGGACCTTCACCTGTCTTGTAGCAGTATCTTCCCCGAATGTCACGAGGAGCTCGACATATCCCCAAGGTTTGGACGTCGAGCCGTTGAAGCCTTGAAGGTCCGAACCTATGTATGGAGACAGATGGGATTCGTCCAGTTGTAAGGTCCGGAACAGCTGGGTGTACATCACGTCGACGGAACTCCCCTCGTCGACCAGGATGCGATGCACATCAAAATTAGCCATCTTCGCCCTTATCAGCAAGGGGATAACTGCGTTCGGTGCTCCGCCGGGGAGCTCTTCCAAGTAGAATGTGATGGGCTCTGACCTGCCCCTCACCATTTCAAAAGTCACAGTTTGAGGAGGAGCTTTGTCGACCAGTTCGTCCAACTTTCTCTTGGCTGAATTGATGGTGAGGTCGCTGAACCCGCCCCCGTTGATGACCATGGCGGAGGGGAAGTATTCCCACCTGCTGTGAGTAGTCAGGGGCTCCTGCAGGAGCTCGGGAAGTTCGAAATCCTCGGGCCTGGTTATTGCGTAGGCGGTCTGGATTGGCACCGACTCGTCAGATGGTCGGGCATCTTCTTCAGGCTCTTTTGCCTCACGGGCTTCACGACGGGGAGCGTCGTTTTTCCTGTACTGCGCAAGTCTCCCTCCTTTGATGAGGGTTTCAATAGCATCCTTCAGGTGGACGCAGTCCTCTGTCAAGTGACCATGACTCCTATGGTACTGACAGTACTTGTTTTTATCTACTCCTGGCTTGGCAGGAGCTGGTCGGGGACGCTTGACGCCACCGTCCTTGAAATCTGTGCTTGCACACTCCGCCAGAATACGCTCGCGGGAAGCCGTGAGCGGAGTGTACTCAGTAAACCTGCCCGAGGGGCCCCTTTGTTCCCGGACCTCCCGGGGTCTGTCTTCCTTCCTCTTCTCTCCGGTGCGTCGGGGAGGAGGGTCTTGTCTTGAGCTGCTTCCATGATTGCGGGCTCTGGAGTCCCGTGCCCTGTTGGCAGCTTCTCTCTCCTCGTAATCCATATATGCTCGAGCTTTGTCGAGGAGAGCATCAAAAGTTGCAGGTGGCTCGATGCCTACAGCTTTCCTGAATTCGGTGCCGGGGAGGAGGCCCCTCTCCAGCAAATACCTCTTCATGTGGTCCGCGCAGGGGACCTGGATTGCTTCCCGGTTGAAGCGGTTGATGAATTCCCTCAAGGTCTCATCATGTCTCTGGATGATGGCCTCGAGGGCTGCCTCTGTCTTTGGGTGGCGACGAGAGGCTGTAAAGGAACTGATGAACTGGTTCTTCAAGTTCCGCCACGAGGTGATGGAGCCCGGGGCAAGTCCTTTGTACCAGTCCATGGCCGCCTTCCTGAGAGTCGTTGGAAAGAGACGGCACTTGATTGGCCCCCCGACATTGTGATAGTGGAGCATGGCTTCAAACCCGTCAATATGGTCGACTGGGTCTGCCACCCCATCGTACTCCTTTAGGTGTGGGGGCTTCTCCATGCCCGGGGGGATAGGTGCGTCCATGATTGCCTGCGACAGGGGACCGCGGGGGTCGTCCTCGTCGCTCCTTTCTGGAGAAAGAGAAAGGGTCCTGTAGTTGTGTCGGGCACGATGCTCGTGCTGGGACTCCCTTGAACGTGACGTTCGGTGGGCGAAGGTCACATGTCCGTCTCTGTTGTGCCTCCGTTCGTGCCTTGAGGCGTCGTGGACAGGCTCTTCGGCAGGGATGACGGGCTGTCTTTCGTATTGGGGCCGCCTCTGCCTTGGTGCGGGAGAGGGGCTCCTAGAGATTTCCCTGTAATGTCTCCGCGGAGGAGTAGGGTGTCGAGCTTCTTCGACCCGAGGAAGTGGAGATGGTGGCCTTTGATGTCTCCTCGGGGGGCGTCGATCATTTTCCAGTGCCCTAAGTCTTTCTCCTTGTGCGAACAGGAGATAGTTCGTCTGGTTGATGGCAGCGAACAGTGCCTGAGCAGTGGCATCTGCTCCGACAGGGGCCTGGACTTCATAGAACCGGGCAGCCTGGCGATAGGCGAGAGCTTCCGGATCGTCCTCGAGTTCTGGGGGAGTTGTCGAGGAGGACGCAGTGTTACCGTCCCTGCGGGTGGGAGGTCCAGGGGCGGTTGTCAGGGGGGCGGCATTGTGGCCGGCACCACTGGGATTATCCAGGTGCCCATTCTTGTCCGCGGGACCGTTGTTGACGTCGAGGACGCGAGTGTGTTGCTCTTCACGAGTTGGAGAGGCCATGACAGTGAATGGATTGAGCTTTGGTCTTTGAAAACTGTTCGTTAGACGGGGAAGCTGTTTCCCACAGACGGCGCCACTGATCTGACCTGATCAGGAGGTTTGGACCGTCACGGCTGCTCCGAGCTGAAGGCTTTTTGAACAAGGAGGGGGGGGGTACCTGCAAGGCACTCCGATGCTTAAGTCAGCGAGAGTACTAGCAGATAATAGAGTTGAGGTTAGAATTGAAGATTACCTGACCCTCTGGAAGCAGAGGGTATTTATAGCCCCCAGCGCTGGGCCAAGGTTCCTTCACTGGGCCGGGCGGATTTGGCCCAATGGAGGAACTGCCAGGTCCTACGTGGGTAGTGGGGATCAGCACGTGGTCCCCTCCCTGGATGTGGTGCGTGAAGTGCGGGCGGACAGAGACGCGGTCTTTACGGAGTATCGTTGGGGCAATGGTGACTGAGTCTGCCCTAGCAAGGTAGCTTGAGTCCATGTCGAGCAGTGCAGCGTGATGTCGAGCTCGGTGCCAAGACCCCAAGCTGGACAGCGAATGTCGAGCTGGAAACCAGGGCATAGAGCTGGTCGGCAGTCTGTCGAGCGTGACTTCGTCGCGTGGGCTGGTACACTGGGATGTCGAGGTGGACATCAGGGTGTCGGGCATAGACGTTGTGGTCCTTAGCGAGTCCCATTGGACTGGGCCTTAGTAATGCTTTTGGGCCTGTCGGGCCCAGTCCAGAACAGTAAGTATTAAAATATATGTAGTTTTTTCAAGTACAAAGTAATATTTAAATTTTATTCAAGTGATTTTCATAAATAAAATTCAAAAATATTGAATCATATTCAATTGTGTAACTTTTAAAAACTTCATAAATTAGTCTATAATAATTAATTAAAATTGAATTGAATTTGACACCTTTGAATTTGAGACTTTTAATTTTATTTTTTAATAAATAATTTAAAATATATTTTTATTCATTTTTTATAAAATAAAATATTAATTTTATCATCTTATAACATAAATATTTATTATTAAAGATTGAAACATTATCAAAATTACATAATTTTTAATAAAAATATATTTTAAAAATAATTATTATAAAATGTTGATAAAAATAATAATTTAAAATTAAAGTTATTTTTTAAAAGAATTTTTGTATTATTATTAAATAATAAATAAAGAGAAAAGAAAGAGAATGTCAACGTCTAGAAGTAAGGGAATGAAATTCCATTTCATCGAGGTAAAATGATGACATATAGTAGTGGGGCCCAGCATTATTTTATTTTTATCAAATGTGGGGCCCATCCATTTTTAAACACGCGGTTCTTGTTATTTGATTAGTCTGTTTTAACGGTGATCTACGCGTTCCAGGTTGGAGATTGTAACAGTAAGACTAATTTTGAAAAAAGAGGTTACAAGTAAACTTGGCCACAGTGAATCATTGCCCGGTTTAAAATAACGCGTGTAAAGAGTGTGATTATTTATTTCAGTACGTTGGTTGAATTGAACACAGTGAGTGAAGATTGGAGGGAAGGGTGAAATTGTCATTAAGAAATTTAAATGGTTAGGTGAAAAACTGTGGGTTAGAGTTAGATATCGTGAATTTGTGTCAGCACTGTTTGCCATTTTTGACTGGGAAAAGTAAATCATAAATGCTGGAAAAATCATAGATATCGTTAATTTAAGATTAGGAGTCTCTAATTTCATTTAATGGAATGATTTGATTTTGTTGATGGAACCAGACTTCATAATGAATAAACTTGATCTTCCTAACTTTAGAATTAGATATATTTGAGATTTTGTCTTAATATTCCCTTCATTTTTGTATCTATATCTTCTTAATATTCCCTTCAATTTAAATTTTTTTTTTTACTATAAACAAGAATAAATAATAAATATATATTTACTATGACTATATAAATTTAATAAATATTAGTATCATCCAAAGATTGAACTTTAAACCTTTAAATTAAATTTATTTAACTCAACTACCACATATCATATATCAATGGAGATACTTCATCCACTCTAAAATATTAAAAATTTAAGACTAATAAAATACTTAAGACTATCTTTGAATCAATATTTAAAATTTAATTGTGTAAAGTTAATTATCATTGGCCAAATATCATTATTATATGCATTTCAATATCTTTTGTTAATTTTTTTATGAACTTTGATTTTATTTTCTTACCTTATTGACTAATTTATTTAATGGATAACATTCTTTTTTAAAGTCAAAATTTGTGATTATTTTTACCAATATTTTAATTTACTGCTTTTATCTTAAAAATATATTTTATTAAATTATAATTTATTTTACAATAATAAATATATCATTAATATTAATTTTTTATTATACCTATAATTTAAGCTGACGGTAATTTTACGATTGGTTCAATCTTTAGTTAGAAATTGATTCTAAATTAGTTGTTTTACTATTTATTAAATTATCGGTTGTGTTTTAGAAGATTAGGTATAGATGGGACAATTGTATACTTCAGTTATAGATTTTTTAATTTTTGACAACTCATATTTACAGAGGAGAATTATTGTATAGATAAATTGGTTAATTTAAGATTAAGAGTCTCTAATTTCATTTAGTGAAATGATTTGATTTTGTCGATAGAACCGGACTTCATAATGAATAAACTTTGTCTTCCTAACATTATAATTAGATATATTTGAGGTTTTGTCTTAATATTCCCTTCATTTTTTATCTATACTTTTTTATTTATATATTTTGGGCTAAAGCCCTTTTCAGTTAAAAAAAAATATAAACAAGAATAAATAATAAATATATATTTACTATGACTATATAAATTTAATAAATATTAAACTTTAAACCTTTAAATCTCATTTAACTCAAATACCATATATCAATGAAGATACTTCATCCACTCTAAAATATTATAAAATTTAAGACTAATGAAATACTTAAGACTATCTTTGAATCAATACTTCAAATTTAATTGTGTAAAGTTAATTATCATTGGCCAAATATCATTTCAATATCTTTTGTTAATTTTTTTATGAACTTTGATTTTATTTTCTTACTTTATTGACTAATTTATTTAATGGATAACATTCTTTTTTAAAGTCAAAATTTGTGATTATTTTTACCAATATTTTAATTTACTGCTTTTATTTAAAAAATATCTTTTAAGTTATTTTACAATAATAAATATATCATTAATATTAATTTTTTATTATACCTATAATTTAAGCTAACGCTAATTTTATAATTGGTTCAATCTTTAGTTAGAAATTGATTCTAAATTAGTTGTTTTACGATTTATTAAATTATTTGTTGTATTTTAGAAGATTAAGTATAGATGGGACAATTGTATACTTCAGTTATAGATTTTTTAATTTTTGGCGACTCATATTTACAGAGAAGAGAATTATTGTACAGATAAATTGGTTAATTTAAGATTAAGAGTCTTTAATTTCATTTAGTGAAATTGATCTTACCGGATCAGACTTGAACCGTCACAGCTGGCTCGAACTGGTTCTGAGTGAGATGGAGGGTACCTGTAAGACACTCCGATGCTAAAATGAGAGACGGAATGGGCAGGTAATAAAGTGTATAGGTGTGTAAAATGATGAATATCTGACCCTCTTGGAACAAAGGGTATTTATAGCCCCCAGCGCTGGGCCAAGGTCCCCTCATTGGGCTGACCAGAACTGGCCCAATAAAGGAACTGCCAGGTTCTACGTGTGTAGTGGGGCCCCGCACGTGGTCCCCTTCCTGGTGGTGCTCTGCGAAGAATAAGGAGGGACGAAGACGCGGTCTTTCCAGAACTTAGAGGATTCTATAACGGTCAGAGTGGACAGAATCTGTCCTACGGGGAGGGTGCTCGAGCTGGAGTTCCCTTGGTCGGGGACACTGCGTGTCCGGGCAATGACGGGCATAGCGGCTGCGGTCTGTGGTCGGACACGTTCGGTGATGGTCCGTTTGTGAACATTCCCCGAGGAGTTGCTTGGATTGGGCCTTTATCTGCGCTTTGGGCTAAGGCGGGTCCAGTCCAGAACAGGAGCCCCCCAAGTCGTTGCTCCAGGGGCAGGAGTTATGACTTGACTTCAGCTCGCCTTTACCACGGGGACTTGATGCGCAGACCAGGGTTTTGTCTTTCGAAGTGTGCTCGAGGTATTTCTCGCGGGGATACACGGGTTGCGCCCGTCGGGTACGTGGCGCAGTCCTTGGGAACTGTAGCGCCACCCTAGCAACTAGGGCCATCATTGCCTAGGGGAGTAGGTGTCGAGGACGGGGAAGTTCATGTTTCCCCGATGCGACATTTCAAATTCCATGTCATCCTTATAAATAGGACCCTTGGGCCCATAATTTTTTTCCTCTTCACACTCCTCCCTCTTTCCCTGATTCCGCTGCCGTCGTTTGCTGCAACACTATGAAATCATCGTATCATTCGTCGTTGATTCCTTCCACCTCCGTCACTCGTACTCTTTTCTTCCAAGTAAGTGTCTGTTACTCCTGTTTTTCTTCGTTGTAGGTAGTTTTGATACTGTTTTTGATGTTAGAAATCCATATATGGGAGTAGTGCCCGGTGGATTCATGACTATGCCCGGGATACTCATAGTTTAGGTACCTAATTCGTGATACTGCCCGTGACATTCATAGTTTTAGGCATACGACTTATGATACTGCCTGTGATATTCATAGTTTTAGGCATATGACTCATGATACCGCCCGTGACATTCATGGGTTTGGTCGGCGCACCCATGAACTGGTCGGGATGTTGATCCTTTAGGAAGTGTGTAGGGTAGCCTCCTCGTGATATCCTAGTGTCGAGCAGGAGAAGTCAGGAACTTGCTTGAGTGATTCATGTTTCGCCCAGGGTGTTCGTGCTACTCCTGTGCCGTCCCCGATGTGTGGTCAGAGCTAGGGTGTCCGTGTTTGGTTTGTTGTGTACCTTTTCCTGCCTCTATAACGAGCATGTGGATTTGCTCTCGAATTCACCGGTTTCCTGTGCTTTGTAGGTAAATGGCCGACGAACCAGAATCTTCGAGGCAAAATGAAGTCGATGACACAAGTACCGAAGAGAATGTTATGTTAGTCGACACCATTGATGACCCCATGTTGGACTGGGTGGGGAACCGAGCCCTAGGGGATTGCCTCGGCGTAGTCGGCGTGCTTATGCTGTCGTCGAGCATGGCGGCAGTCAGCCGGGTTTTCAAAAGAATTTTATAGTAATGAGGCCATCGATTGATGCGTGTATCTGCTCGGAGTTTACTGAGTACGGGTTCCCCATGTACGAGATCGTGTTCAGGGATCTCGGTCTTAAGGTACCCTTCAGCGACTTTCAAGTCGGGGTGTTCAGCCATCTGAACCTGGCTCCTTCGCAGCTTCACCCTAACTCGATTGCCTTCCTTCGGGCGTTCGAGCTAACGTGCCGTTTTTTGAGAATCGGGGCGACGATTCCCCTTTTCTTCTGGGTCTTTCACCTGCAGCGTCAGTCTCGAGGAGGCAGGCACAGCTGGGTATCCCTAAAACAGTCGAAGAGGCTGTTCAGGATGTATATGGATTCGATAAGGGACTTTAAAGATAAATGGTACGTGCTGCAGCCGGTCACCCAGACCGCCTTGGACTCCTTGTTCGAATCGGAAACTGTGGTGGTCGACGCGGACGGGGAGCCCCTCGTGGATGCTGAGGGTCGTTCGACAGTCGGGCGTGTTTCTAAGTTCCCGATTCATTGGTTCTCGGGCCATTACAACCATGGCACTGGGCATTACCATACACCCGCGGGGAGCATGAACGCCGAGGACGAGGAGGCCTATGTTGTCCTTTGCAAGTTTCTTGACAGCTTCTTCCCTGCTCGGTGGGTTACGAGGGAAGGGGACGACATTCTTGATGAGGAGGAATATCCTACGTTCGAGGCGCGTCCCATTAACACCAAGGCACTCGTCGAGTGTCAATCCTACGGGAAGGCCGTAGATCTGCTAGGTTTCTTACTTCTGCTCTTATTATTTTATTTCATTTGTTACTTTTGCTCGCTCGCCACTAACCCGGGTT
Source organism: Vicia faba (assembly GCA_948472305.1). Lineage (NCBI taxonomy): Eukaryota > Viridiplantae > Streptophyta > Magnoliopsida > Fabales > Fabaceae > Vicia > Vicia faba. The sequence goes on from OX451735.1 coordinate 241,920,672, forward strand.
CGCTTCTTTCTGCAGGTAACATGGCTGAACGACGAGAGAGGTTACTGAAGCTAACCCAAGACAAGAAGGTGAACAAGAGGCTGGTGAAGGCACCTCAAGCCACGAGGATGGGCCCGCCGGCCAGTTCAGGCGGAGATGCCTCTAGTGGGTCCTCGGGCTCTCCCGACGCCGAGTAACCCACCGAACTGATTACCAGGAAGATAAGTCATGCTGAAAACATGTCGGAGCTTGGCGATGAGTCAGTAGCTGCGAGGGCCTTTGATTTACCCCCCTGTTTTGCAGAGAAAGATTTCTTCGAGGGGTTTCCTCTGACGGTGAGCAATAATGAGGCAGAGACTATTAGACGGCTTGACAAAGAAAGCCGGAGGAAATACCTTGCCGCCAGCATGGTAGGGATGGTGAAGATGGCCGAGATGGTCGTGGTCCTTTCCGAGGAAGGGTCGGACTCCTCGGACCGTGTCATGGAGTTGGAATCAGAGAAAGCCGCTTTTGCTGCCAACTCTCGTAAGTTAAAGGCGGCCCTCGAGCGGTCTGAGGAAATGTTTCACGAGCAAGCCGACCTGCTGGCGGGGGAGAAGGAAAAGTCTGCGAAGGTTGCTGAGGAGAGGGATTGCCTCCAACTGGACAAGGAACGCTTGGAGAGTGATAATGAACGTTTGTCCAAGGAAGTCGAGGAGCTAAAAGCTGCTATGCTTCCTGTCGACGACGAGTCGGAGGAGACAGCCTCTTTGCGGACCCATTCAGATTTGGTTGCACGTATCCACCTTCTTGAGACGGATTGTGTCGGAGCCCTATCTGATGGGTTCGAGGCCGCGGTCAGCCAGCTTGCCATCCTGAACCCGGGCATGAACACCGAGGGAGTCGGGTTCATGTCCCAGATTATTGATGGTCGGGTCGTGCCTCCTCTCGAGTCTCCTGGGGTAGATGCCGGTAGTCCCGGGGATGTTTAGCTTGACGTTTTTGTTTGGGCCTGCGTGCCTGCGTATTTGTTTTGGGGCCTGCGTGCCCGTGCTCATTTTTGGGGCCTGCGTGCCCGTGCTAATTTCTTGATTTCCTTTAGTCGTTGGGCCATGTCTTGTAACCTCGAACATTGTCGGCCTTCTTGGTCGGTTCACTATTAACTTGTCTTGTTCATAAACTTTTTAATGGATGTTTATTTCGCCTTAACTTGCTCGTGTCGTTCGACCGTTATTCTTGTGATGAATATTTTGTTTATGTTATGTCCTCGAGCGGAGATATCCTTTCGACCCCTTTGATGGTTCGACGTACTTCGAAATACGTCGGTTATGCGGAGTGGAGCCCACGTGTCGAGCGTATGACCCAGATCAAGGTCGTACGCCTGCGGCGTGAACTGCCCATCACGAGCTGGGTGTTTTGCCATGTGGGTACTTCAACAGTGGAGCTCGATCGAGGTGTCCATGTCGGGCATTGTCGTTCGACCTCGTTGGCTGAACGATGTTATGTCATTTGGGTGTAGATCGGGCCCGTACCTCGGCCTGTCTATGTGGTTGAGACATTTCTCTCTTTTGACTAAAGGTGGATGTTCGACAGCGAAAGTCCTTAGTGTTTAAGGGCTTTAGCTATAGTACTGTTTTAGCTTAGCAGCATTCCAGGGTCGTGGTAATGGTTCTCCATTTAGCTGCTCTAGGTAATATTCCTCGATGCCTGTTACGCCGTGAACGCGATAGGGTCCTTCCCAGTTCACGACCAATTTCCCTTCGCGGAAGTCTTTCTGGTTTCTTCATAATACCAGGCTGCCGATCTGGAACTCGCGTTTGATGACCTTGTCGTCATGACGCAGGGCTACTCGTTGTTTTAGAGCAGCCTCACGCAGGGCTGCTCCTGATCGAATTTCCTCGACCAGGTCGAGTTCGTCTCTAAGTGCTTCGTCGTTCATTTCCTTATCGAGAGGAATTTTTGTCCACCTAGAGGATTCCCTGATCTCTACGGGGATGACGGCCTCGGTGCCGTATGTTAGTCGAAAAGGGGTTTCGCCCGTCGTTGAGTGGGGCGTGGTGCCATAGGCCCATAAGATGTTGTGCAGCTCCTCGACCCACCCTCTTTTTGCTTCGCCAAGCCGGCGTTTGAGTCCTCGCAGGATGACCCTGTTGGCGGCCTCGGCTTGCCCGTTGGTTTGGGGGTGCTCGACCGAGGTAAAATTTTGTTTGGTTCCTAGTTTGGTGACGAAGTTTTTGAACCCGTGGTCGGTGAATTGGGTGTCGTTGTCTGTGATCAACGCCTTTGGGATTCCAAATCTGGCGAGGATGTTTCATTTGTAGAAATGGAGGATGTTGTGTGAGGTGATCTTTGCGAGGGCCTCGGCCTCTATCCATTTCGTGAAGTAATCCACGGCCACAATGAGGAACTTGTTTTGGTAAGTCCCTTGTACAAATGGTCCAAGGATATCCATCCCCCACCACGCAATGGCCACGGGGACGAGAGTATGCTCAGCTCGTGAGGGGGGGGGGAGAGAGATACATGTTGATGTGCTTCTGGAACTTGTCGCACTTCTTAACGTGTTCTTTGGTGTCCTTCTGCATCGTCGGTCAATAGTACCCCGCTCGTAGAGCTTTCCTCGCCAGGGACTTACCACCCATGTGCTGGGCGTTAATCCTTTCGTGTATTTCTCGTAATACCTCGGGGACTGTGGATTCGTCGATGCACTTCAGGAGGGGAATGGAAAATCCCCTACGGTACAGCTTATGCTCGAGCACCACGTAGGAGCACGCTCGTCGTTTCGTTGTGGTCGTTTTTGTCTGGTCCAAAGGGAGCTCGCCTTTTGTCAGAAAATTGTACATCGGGCTCATCCAGCATGAAGCGTCTTCGATGGCGTGTACCTCGACTGGGACCGAGGTCCTTTTGATGCTCGGGCGCGACAGGGATTCTTGTATGATGGATTTGTTCCCGCACTTCTTTCTTGTGCTTGCGAGCTTTGAAATTATGTCGACCCTTGTGTTTTGCTCGCGCGGGACGTGTGATATTTCTGCTCGGTCGAACTTTCTCATGTGTTCTCTGACTAAGTTTAGGTATTTAATGAGGTTGTCGTTTTTAGCCTTGTAGCTCCCCTGGACTTGGGAAGCAACAAGTTGAGAGTCTGTGAAAATTTGTACTTCACGTGCTCCTAGGTCCTCAACTAGCCTCAGTCCCGCGAGCAGGGCCTTGTACTCCGCTTGGTTGTTCGACTTCGAGAAGGAGAGGGTTAACGAGTGCTCGATCACCACGCCCTCCTCGTTCTCCAGGAGGATCCCCGCGCCGCTTCCGGATGAGCTAGAGGCTCCATCGACGAAGATGATCAACTTATGCTCTTTCCCTGCGGGGGGGTTGTGGGCGGTCATCTCCGCGACAAAGTCGTCCATGGCTTGTGCCTTTAGGGCTTTCTTGCTTTCGTATTGAATGTCGAACTCGGACAACTTCAAGGACAATTTCAACATTCTGCCCGCCATGTCGGGTCGACCTAAGAGCTATCTCACTGGTTGATCGGTTCGTACTATGATCGTGTGAGCCAGGAAATAGTGTCTGAGTCTCCTCGCCGTGTTGACAAGGGCTAGGGCTACTTTTTCTATCTATTGGTATCTGCTCTCGGGCCCTTGTAGGCCTTTGCTCGTGAAATAAACGGGTTTCTGCCCGTCGGTGGTCTCGCGGATGAGAGTCGCACTGATGGCTTCGTTCGAGACGGCCAGGTATAAGAACAAAGGTTCCCCGTTGACTGGTCGAGACAGTACGGGCGGTTGGGATAGGCTTTGTTTTAGGTGGCGCAGCGCCCGTTCACATTCCTCGGTCTATTCGAAGGTTGCCTCCTTGCGAAGGAGTCTGAAGAAGGGGAGGGCGTGCTGGGCGGATCTCGCGACGAAGCGGGACAACAAGGTGAGCATGTCGTTCATGACTTGTATTGATTTCTTCGACGTGGGTGTCGGGAGGTCGGAGAAGGCTCGACACTTGTCGGGATTGGCTTCAATTCCTCGTTATGTCAGGTAAAACCCAAGGAATTTCCCTGCCTTGACCCTGAACATGTACTTCTCGGGGTTGAACCTCATCTTACATTGTCTTGCTTGGGCAAAGACTGCTTTGAGGTGGGCTGCATGGTCGGTGTCTGCTCGGGATTTGACGATCATGTCGTCCATGTAAACCTCGAGTATGTCTCCGATTTGTTTGTGGAACACTCTATTCATCATATGTTGGTAAGTTGCCCCTGCGTTCTTTAGACCAAAGGGAATTACGTTGTAGTAATAGTTGCGCGAGCTGGTCATGAAGGCAGTGCAATGCTTGTCGCCCATGGCCATTGGGATTTGGTTATAGCCTGAATAGGCATCCATGAACGACAATATTTTATAACCGGACGAGTTTTCGACCAGCATGTCTATGTTCGGTAAAGGAAAAGCATCCTTCGGGCATGCCCGATTGAGATCAGTATAATCAACACACATTCGCCATTTTCCATTATTCTTTTTTACTAATACAATGTTTGACAGCCAGGTTGAATACCAGGCTTCGGAAATAAAATTTGCCTCTAAGAGGTCTTTTACAGCTTTTTCAGCAGCCTCTGTTTTCTCCGGAGACTGCCTACGTCTATGTTGTACTACTGCCTTAGCGGCTGGATCTATGGCGAGACGGTAATAGGCGACCTTGGGGTTGAGTCCGGGTATCTCTGCGGCGCTCAACGCGAACAAGTCAGCATTCTCGTGCAAGCAGGCTTTGATCTGCTTCCTTGCCAAGTCGGGGAGGTCGGTACCAAGCTTCACTCCTTTGCTTGCATCCTCGCCGAGGGGGACGAGCTCGAAGTCCCCGTCCGGAATTGGTCGGAGGGGGACTTGCTCGCCGCTGGGAGGCTCTTCCTGGTCGAAACGGGTGTCCAGAGCTATGGAGTCGACCTTTTGGGGAGTTCTCTGCTCTTCTGCTTTGACGGGCTCTGGCTTGTCGGGCTCTTGCCGTGCCGTCGCTGGTCTCTTGGCGGGCCTTGTCCCAGTGTCGACCGTGTCGCGTCCCTTGGATGCGGCGTTAAAACACTTTCGAGCAGCGGCCAGGTCCCCCTGGATGGTAGCAACCCGTGCCCTCTTGGTGTTGAATTTCATCTTCAAGTGGACGGTGGAGGGTACTGCGGTCAGCTCTACTAGTGTTGGTCTTCCCAGGATGCAGTTGTATAGGGATGGACAGTCGATGACGAGGAAGCGCACCTTGACCTGCCTCGTTGTCGTGCCTTCACCGAAGGTAACCATGAGCTCGACGTATCCCCAAGGTTTGGAGGTCGAGCCGTTGAAGCCTTGTAGGTCCGACCCCATATAAGGTGAGAGGTGCGAGTCGTCGAGCTGCAAGGTCCAGAACAATTGACTGTACATCACATCGACGGAACTTCCTTCGTCGACGAGAACGCGATGTACGTTAAAGTTAGCCATTCTTGCTCTTATCAGTAAGGGAATGACCGCGTTGGGGGCCCCTCCGGGGAGTTCTTCGAGGTAAAAGGTGATAGGCTCCGACCTACCTTTCACCCTTTCAAAAGTCACCGTCTGAGGAGGGGCAGAGTCGACCAGTTCATCCAGCTTCCTTTTGGCCGAATTTATGGTTAGGTCGTTGAATCCTCCACCATTGATGACCATGGTGGAGGGAAAGTACTCCCACCTGTTGTGTGTCGTAAGCGGCTCTTGCAGGTGTTCGGGAACGTAGAAGTCCTCAGGTCTTGTGACAGAGAAGGCGGTCTGAATGAGAACCGATTCGTCAAATGGTCGGGTATCCTCCTCTGGCTCTCTTGTCTCCCGGGCGTCGCGACGAGGAGAGTCGTTTCGCCGGTATTGGGCGAGCTTCCCTCCCTTGATGAGGGTTTCGACGGTGTCCTTGAGGTGGACGCAGACTTCAGTCAGATGACCATGGCTCCTATGGTACTGACAGTATTTGCTCTTGTCTACCCCGGGCTTGGCAGGAGCTGGTCGAGGGCGCTTGACGCTGCCACCTTTGAAATCTGTGCTGGCACACTCCGCCAAGATGTGCTCGCGGGAAGCCGTGAGCGGAGTGTATTCTATGAAACGCCCCGAGGGTCCTCTCTGTTCTCTGGCTTCTCGGGGTCTGTCCTCCTTTCTTTTCTCCCCGACTCGTCGAGGAGGAGCTGCTTCTTGGCGCGGGTTGCTGCTGGATTCGCGAGTTCTGGGGTCACGGGCTCTGTTGGCCGCTTCCCTTTCCTCGTAATCCATATAGGCCCTGGCCTTCTTGAGGAGAGCATCAAACGTTCGAGGCGGTTCGATGCCCACTGCTTTCCTGAACTCCGTGCCGGGGAGGAGCCCCCTCTCCAGCAAGTACATTTTCATGTGGTCCGCGCAGGGGACCTGTATGGCTTCACGATTGAAGCGGTTGATGATTTCTCTCAAAGTCTCGTCCTGCCTCTGGACGATGGCCTCGAGCGCTGCCTCGGTCTTTGGATGTCGCCGAGATGTGGTGAACGAACTTATGAATTGATTCTTCAGGTTTCACCACGAGGTGATTGATCCCGGGGCGAGACCTTTATACCAATCCATTGTTGCCTTTCTGAGGGTCGTGGGAAACAACCGACATTTGATGGGTCCCCCGACATTATGGTAATGCAGCATAGCCTCGAACCCGTCTATATGGTCGATTGGGTCCGCGACTCCGTCGTACTCTTTCAGATGTGGAGGCTTCTCCATGCCCGGGGGAATGGGCGCCTCCATGATGGCTTGTGAAAGGGGACCGCAGGGGTCGTCCTCGTCACTTCGCTCTGGGGATATGGACGGGGACCTGAGATATTGTCGGGCCCGACGGTCCTGGTCGTGTTGGATGCCCCTCGAGCGGGATGCTCGTTGGTCCGCCCTCCCGTGCGTATCTCCAGGGTGTCTTCTTTCTTACCGTAAGGGGCCGTGGTTGCGCCCTCCGACTTCAATGATGGGTTGCCTCTCCAAGGGGGGTCGTCTCCCCGATTGTCGGGGCAAAGGGCTTCAGGAGGTGTCTCTGTATTGTCTCCGCGGGGGAGACGGGAGACGTACCTCTGTTACTCGAGGAGGTGGGGTCTGAGGCCTCCTGTGTCTCCTCGCGGGTCTTCTGCGGTCCTCTAGCACCCTCAATCTTTCCCCCTGGGCAAAGATGAGGTAGTTGGTTTGATTGATTGCCGCGAACAGTGCTCTGGTCGTGGCATCTGCCCCGGCGGGGACAGGGACCTCATGAAATTGTGTAGCTAGATAGTTTAGGGGAGCCGTATTGTCTTCTTCGAGTGGGGGAGGGATTGAAGAAGACGAGGCAGTGGCTCCGTCGCCGTGGCCTAAGGGCCTGGGGATGACGCCCCCGGGGAGTGTGCTATGGCCGGGGTTATCGGTGTTGTCGGGGATTCCGTTCTTATCCGCGAGGTTGTTGTTGGCGTCGATGACGCGAACATTCTGGTCATCCCGAATTTGGTCAGCCATGACGGTAGGAGGTGATTTTTAGCTTTGGTCTTTGAGAGTTTGCAAGATGGGGAAGCTAGTTTCCTACAGACGGCGCCACTGATCTTACCGGATCAGACTTGGACCGTCACAACTGGCTCGAACTGGTTCTGAGTGAGATGGGGGGGGGGGGGGGGGGTACCTGCAAGACACTTTGATGCTAAAATGAGAGACGGAATGGGCAGGCAAAAAAGTGTATAGGTGTGTAAAATGATGAATACCTGACCCTCTTGGAACAGAGGGTATTTATAGCCCCCAGCGCTGGGCCAAGGTCCCCTCATTGGGCTGACCAGAATTGGCCCAATAAAGGAACTGCCAGGTTCTACGTGTGTAGTGGGGCCCCGCACGTGGTCCCCTTCCTGATGGTGCTCTGCGAAGAATAAGGAGGGACGAAGACGCAGTCTTTCCGGAGCTTAGAGGATTCTATAACGGTCAGAGTGGACAGAATCTGCCCTACGGGGAGGGTGCTCGAGCTGGACTCGAGCTGGAGTTCCCTTGGTCGGGGACACTGCGTGTCACGGGTAATGACGGACATAGCGGCTGCGGTCTGTGGTCGGGCACGTTCGGTGATGGTCCGTTTGTGAGCATTTCCCGAGGAGTTGCTTGGATTGAGCCTTTATCTGCACTTTGGGCCAAGGCGGGCCCAGTCCAGAACATAAATAATTTGATTTTGTCGATAGAATCGGACTTCATAATGAATAAACTTTGTCTTTCTAACTTTATAATTAGATATATTTGAGGTTTTGTCTTAATATTCCCTTCATTTTTGTATCTATACCTTTTTATTTATATATTTTGGGCTAAAGCCCTTTTCAATTAAAAAAATATAAACAAGAATAAATAATAAATATATATTTACTATGACTATATAAATTTAATAAATATTAAACTTTAAACCTTTAAATTACATTCATTTAACTCAAATACCATATATCAATGAAGATACTTCATCCACTCTAAAATATTATAAAATTTAAGACTAATGAAATACTTAAGACTATCTTTGAATCAATATTTAAAATTTAATTGTGTAAAGTTAATTATCATTGGCCAAATATCATTTCAATATCTTTTGTTAATTTTTTTATGAACTTTGATTTTATTTTCTTACTTTATTGACTAATTTATTTAATGGATAACATTCTTTTTTAAAGTCAAAATTTGTGATTATTTTTACCAATATTTTAATTTATTATTTCCCACTGCTTTTATCTAAAAAATATCTTTTATTAAATTATAAGTAATTTTACAATAATAGTATATCATTAATATTAATTTTTTATTATACCTATGATTTTTATTACTTTTTTCTTTTAATTATTTTTATTCTATTTTTGTCTTACTATTGATAAGTGATAATTTTATAGAAATTATTTATAGTTTCTTTTTTCTTACAAAATTAATTACTTATTCATTAATATTTATGAAAGTGACAAAAGGTATAATAAATAATTATATAATGTCCTCTCTCTTTCTCTCTAGTCATCTAAATATTTTCTTTATTTTATTTATTTATTTAATATTCAAATAGTGCATAAAATTTATGTTCTTTTAAATATTATAATTTTAAAAAATAAAGAAATAAAATTTTATATATTTAAACCCGTTCTCATTCATTTTTATCAAGAAAAATATATATCAATATACAAAGTTGAAATTATCTTATGGCAAATACTCTATAAATTTTTCTAAAATACCGAATCTTTTTCTGTATTTTATAATTTTCAATAATATTTTATATTCACGTTCAAACTTATAAACTAACTAGGCAAACACCCCCTGCAACGTAAGAGTTTATTATAAATAGTGTTATTATATTAAGATTTATTAAAATATATAATAAATAATATATTAATCAATTATAAAAATAGAAATTTAATATAAAATTTATATATTATAATTGAAATTAAACAACATAAGTAATACAATATTTGTATTTTGCACACATTTAAATTTTAAAATGTAATTAAATAAAATAATTAAAGAGATTATAATTTGATTTTAAATATATGTACTAAATTGTTATATTTAATTTTTGTATATTCTAAGTGAATATAATTTTCTTACTCGGTTTAGTCTCCTCTTTAAAAAGATTTGTCAAAAATATTTATTTCTCTTAAGTTTTTTATGTAATGATTCTTGACAAATTTTATCATGTATTTTTCAATATATTTATCAATAAAAATATTTGTGCTATGTTTTTATATTAATTAATAGAAAATATGGGTCATGCATTTTTTAGTATTACAATAATAACAATAATGTGTCTTGTATATTATTGACAATTTTTTGTTTGTTTTTTATATTAAATATTAACAAATATTGTTTCCAAACTTTTTTATGTTTTATGAACAAATATTTGTCTATTTTTTAATACTTAATTGTATAGTTAATTGATTAATATTGAAATCCATTAAATATCTATGATGAATTTCTATCAATCTTAATGAACAAGATTGATATCACCACACAATGACAATGAATTATGAGAAAAGAAAAGAAAGAAGACAATTATTTTCTGCAGAGTTTCTCTCTGCCCATAAACTGTGAAAAATTTTCTTATTCACTTGCAACTGCAAATTCTGTGAATACAACTTAATTGACTTAATTGTCTTGATTACAAAATTAGGGGTTACTCCCTCTATTTATAGATTTAGGTTAGCTTGCTCCTAAGCCAAAGCTCAAAACTATAAAAGCCCAAAATACTTATTTTAGATCTAAATCAAATCTATCTAAATCTAAATCAAATCTATCTAAATCTAAAACAAATCAAATATGTGTGTATAGTTTACTTCGATCCACAAGCTCTTCGACTGGACAACCTTCCTTTAATACACACACTGTTTCGACACTGTCTTGTCTCTGTGGAAGAAACTGCTTTGACACAAAGAATTACTTTCAACACACCACCTAATTCATTGTGTCTAAGCTATCTACATTCATCATAGCTCTTAGTCTTCGAAATACTTCGACTTGCACACCCTTCGCCAAGATGTCTACAATTTGATTCTCTGTTCTACAGTATTCCAAATTCATCTTCCCATCTGCTACCTGCTCTCGAAGATAGTGAAACCTCATTTTGATGTGCTTGCTTCGACCATGTGCTATCGGGTTCTTCGCCAGATTGATAACTGACATGCTGTTGATCTTCATGGTAATTGCTCCATGATCTTTCCTTGTTATCTCTTTGACCAAGTGCACCATCCAAGTTGCTTGACATGCACAAAGAGAAGCAGCTATGTATTCTGCTTCACATGATGATAATGCCACTACTGGTTCCTTTCTCAAACTCCAAGTAACTGATGCACCACCTAACATAAACATATATTCTGCTGTTGATTTTCGATCTTCAGCATCACTACACCAACTCGAATCAGTGTATCCCACTAACTTGCATTCTTTTCCTTTATCAGCTGCAGGAAACAAGATGCCATAGTCGAGAGTTCCTTTGAGATACCTTAGTATCCTCTTCACTGCTTTTAGATGTGATACCTTTGGCTTCTATATGAATCTACTTACCATACTTACACTATATTCTAAGTCAGGCCTTGTATGACAAAGGTATCTCAATGACCCAATAAGTCTTCTGTATTAGGTTGGGCCGACATCATCTTCATCTGCATTTTTTGACAGTTGCAGTCTTGGTTCTGCAGGTGTCGAAGTTGAGTTGCATTCTTCCATCTCAAATCTCTGGAGAATTTCTCCTGCATATCTTCTTTGATGCATCATCAAACCTCTACTGCTCTTGTAGAATTCGATGCCAAGGAAATATGAAATCTCACCCAAATCAGACATTTTCGAATTCCTTGCTGAGATCACCTTTGAAGTCTTTGATCTCACTTTTGCAGCTACCCGTTATCAACAAATCATCGATATAGAGACATAGTATAAGCAATTTACTATTTCTTCTTCTTACATATACTTCGTATTCAGTTGTGCAATTCACAAATTCCTTCTCCCTTAGGAAACTATCAATTTTCTTATTCCAAGCTCTTGACGCCTGTTTCAATCCATACAGGGCTTTATGCAGCCTGTACACCTTTCTCTCTTTATCATGTTTCAAAAATCCAACTGGTTTTTTAACATAAACTTCTTCGTCTAAGGGTTCATTCAGGAATACACACTTCACGTCCATATGACATATGTGCCATCTATTTATTTATGCTAGACCAACATCCAACCTGATTGTTTCGATCCTAGCAACATGTGCAAAAATTTCATCGAAATCTATTCCTTCTTTTTGTAGAAATCCTTTCACCACAAGCCTTGCTTTGTGTCGAGTTACTTCCCCTTTTAGATTCATCTTCACTTTATATACCCACTTGACATCAATTTCCTTCTTGCGTTGAGGAAATTCGACAAGTGACCAAGTGTTGTTGTCTTTGATAGACTTCACTTCTTCGTTCATTGCTTTCACCCACTTCGAATCCTTCAATGCTTCAGCTGCATTGACAAGTTCGACATCTGCATAGAAAGCATAATGTACCAACTCACCTTCATTATCTATCACATCATCTGATGTAATCACATAATCTTGCATGCGTCTTGTTCTTTGAGGCCTGCTTGTACTTGGTTGATCTATAGTTGCTGGTTCCTCTTGTCGAACTTCTCTTTCGACTTGAGTTTCTGGTTCTTCAAGTAGGATTCCCACTGAATATTTCTTGACCTTTTCAGTCCAATCCCATTCTTTAAGCTCATCTATGATCACGTCCCTGCTGATCACAATCTGCTTGTTCACTGGGTCAAACAACTTGTAACCTCCTGTCGAATGATATCCAACTAGAATCATTTGACTCGACTTGTCATCAATTTTTCTTCTCAACTGATATGACACATGCCTATGTGCAATAGATCCAAATACCTTCAGATGACTCAAGCTAGGCTTCACACCAGACCAACATTCTTCTGGAGTAATTCCTTCTAGCTTCTTTGTAGGACATCTGTTCAAACTGTATGTTGCAGTCGACATAGCTTCACCCAAAAATTCTTTAGGTAAATTCTTGCCTTTCGACATACTTCTCACCATATTCATGATGGTTCGATTCTTCCTTTCTGCATTTCCATTATGCTGTGGAGTATAGGGTGGAACTACCTTATGCATAATCCCTTCCTTTTCACATAACCTGTCGAAATCTTTCGACACATACTCTCCACTACCATCAGTTCTCAAAACTTTAAGTTTTCGACCACTTTGTCTTTCGACCATAGACTTAAACTTGGAAAATACCTCAATCACTGCACTTTTCTTCTTGATCAAGTAAGTCCATAACTTTCGATTGAAATCATCTATGAATATAATAAAGTATTTGTTACCTCTCATTGAATCCACCTTAATTGGTCCATATACATCATAGTATATGACTTCAAGAGTAGCCTTCGACCTACTTCCTGCATCCTTGCTGAAGTTATTCTTGTGTTGCTTCGCCTGCACACATTCCTCACATACCTCGTTTGGAAAGTCGATTTCTGGAAATCCTGAGACCATGTTTCTTCTCTTCAAATATCTGATGTCTCTGAATTTGAGATGGCTTAGTCTATAATGCCATATCCATTCATCTCTGCTAGCTGCAGTCGAAAGACACTTGTGCTCCATCACATTTAGTTCTATCTTGAAGGTTCTATTTTGAAACATAGGAGCCTTCAATATTAATCTTCCATTTGTGTCGACGACTCTCATCATCTTATCTTCGATTGACACTTTATAATTATTTTCGACCAACTTCCCTATACTGAGCAAATTGTTCTTCATGTCTGGTATGTACAACACATTAGAAATTACTGACCTCTTGCCATCTTTCCTCATAATCATAACATCACCAATACCTTCAGTTGCTAGGGTATTGTTATTTGTGAATTTTACCATATTTTTTATTGAGGGCTTTATGTTGACAAACCAGTCTTTCCTTCCAGACATATGTGATGAGCATACTGAATCCAAGTACCATTGGTCCTTGAATCTATCTTCATCTCTTGTTGTGACCATCAACATCATCTCTTCTTCTTCATGTTTTACAAAATTTGCATCACTTTCTTGATTCTTTCGTTTTTCTGGATAATCACTTGAATAATGACCATACTTCTGACAATTGTAACATTGAATGTGGCACTTGTCGGGTTTTTGACCACCACCTCTTCCTCTATTTGCAACACCACCTCTTTAGTTGCCTTGATATGGTCTTCTCTGATTCGACACGTTTCCTTTATTCTGGTTTCCTCCACTATTCGATTTGTTGTAGTCGCCTCTACCTCTATCGAACCACTTTCCTTTGCCTTTGGTTTCTTTTGCTGAATGTGCCTGTAAAGCCACATCACTCTTCGACTTGCCTGCAACTCTTTCATCCATTCTTTGTTCATGAGAATCAAGCGTCCCTTGAAGCTCTTCCTTTGTCAATCTCGACAAGTCTTTCTCCTCTTCTATAGCCACCACCACCTGGTCGAACTTAGGAGCCAAAGATCTCAAGATCTTCGAAACAACAACTCTTGTTGTTAATGTTTCTCCACATACCTTGATTTGATTCACTAGTTTTGTAACCCTAGTGAAGAAATCAGATATGCTCTCACTATCTTCCATTTGAAGCAATTCATACGTTCTCTTGTGATTTTGTAACCTCGCTTCTTTCACCTTTTCTGCATCACCAAAAGACTTCTCAAATACATCCCAAGCTTCTTTTGCAGATTTTAAATCACTTACTTTTTCAAAATTTTCTGGACTCACACATTGATGAATTATAAAGAGTGCTTTATAACTCAACTTCTGAATTTCTGGATGTTTCTTCTTTTCTTCTTCTGAAGCGTTTTCTCCAAGCGCTTCGAATCCATCTTTTACAAGATCCCAAAGACCTTGACACCTGAACAAAACTTTCACCTGTTTGCATCAATTCTCATAGTTGTCTACTTTCATAATTGGTAGAGTTGCTGAATAATTTACATTCTCATAATTCGCCATCGTGAATTCTTTTTCTTCCTCAATCGTTCTTGATCGATACTTCCCTTAAATCGAAACCGAGCTCTTTATACTAGATATTAAAAATCCACCAAATATCTATGATGAATTTCTACCAATCTTGATGAACAAGATTGATATCACCACACAACGACAATGAATTATGAGAAGAGAAGAGAAAAGAAAAGAAAAAAGACAATTATTTTCTGTAGAGTTTCTCTCTGTCCACAAACTGTGGAAAACTTTCTTATTCACTTGCAACTACAAATTCCGTGAATACAACTTAATTGACTTAATTGTCTTGATTACAAAACTAGAGGTTACTCCCTCTATTTTTAGATTTAGGTTAGTTTGCTCCTAAACCAAAGCCCAAAACTATAAAAGCCCAAAATACCTATTTTAGATCTAAATCAAATCTATCTAAATCTAAAACAAATCAAATCTGTGTGTATAACTTGCTTCGATCCACAAGCTCTTCGACTGGACAATCTTCCTTCGATACACACACTGTTTAGACACTCCCTTGTCTCTGTCGAATAAACTGCTTCGACACAAATAATTACTTTCAACAATAATTATCAATAGCAAATATTTGTCTCGTGTTTTATATATTTATTGTCAATTTCTTTTTAAATACATTACTATCCTTTTAAATTTATAAAACATCTATAAATCTCGTGTATGATTTTTATCATAAATTACAGTTATTTTTATTTTTATTGAAGATGTTAAAAAAAAATACATAATTTAATTAATGACTTAGTAATAAAATATTTGTATTTTATAATTTTCAAGAGTTAACATGTAAGGGAAGACTTGAGTCTTAAGAGTATTTTTTTTAAAGTTAAATTTGACTCCTGTTAGATGTTAATAATTGTTGTGTTGAAAAAATACATGAAAAAGTAATTGAAGATAGAATTAATACTTCTTGAATTAGTCAGTTGCATGATCGGACACTAAATTTTCAATTTTTTTTTTATTTTATAAATTGTACGCTCTAATAATTTCTTAAATATTATTTTCGTTTTCTTTAACATTCATATTTTTCGCAAAAATAACATAACAATCGAAAGTTTTTAAAAGAATAATATGTAAATTTTATAATTAGTTTATTTTATACAAATTATCAGATGTATATTTTAAAAATTCTCACTTTTATTTAAAAACATAAAAAAAGTCAACTATATAATTTGTCATTCATTTTGATCTGCAGCACAAAAATATTCATTTTTATTAGTATTTATACAATTTTGTTATCAATATTTTAAAGAATCTACTAAACATATCACTAAATTAGTTTGAAGTAATAAAATTTTATAGTATTATTATTATATTAGTTAAATGTAGATTTAAAAGAAAAAGTTTAAAGCACCTCCAAAATTATAAGGTGTCATGATAAAAAAGGAATCATAAAAGATTAGATTAGTAAATTTGGTTGTAATCTCTTTTCTCAACTCTATAATTGATTTTATTAAAGTTTATTTATTAAATATTACAACTTTATGTAGAGAAAAATATCTATTTTTCAAATTTATATAGGAAAAACAAATATTGTTTTACTATTGAGTTTTGAAGATTTATTTAAATTAATATTTTAATAGTGAGATTATATAACTTGTTAGAAAGTAATTCTTTGTGTCGAAATATTTTGTTCGACACAGATAAGGGAATATCGAAAATATTTGATTTGATATAGAAGTATGAAAACAGTTTGTTACACATGAATTTGTTTTAGATCTATAATAGATAAGATTTGATTTAGGTCTAAAATAGATAGATTTGATTTAGATCTAAAATAAGTATTTTGGACTTTTATAGTTTTGGCTTTGCCTTAGGGAGCAAGCTAACCTAAATCTATAAATAGAGGAAGTAACACATATTTTTATAATCAAGTCAATTAAGTTGTATTCACAGAATTTACAGTTACAAGTGAATAAAGTTTTCCATAGATTGTGGGCAGAGAGAAACTCTGCACAAAATAATTGTCTTCTTTATTTCTTTCTTTTTTTCATTGTCATTGTGTGGTGATATCAATCTTGTTCATAAAGATTGATAGAAATTTATCATAGGTTTTGGTGGGTTTCCAACATATGGTATCAAGAGTTCCGGTTGAGTGATTCAAGGGAAGAACGATCAAGAACAATCGAGGAAGAAGAAGAAATTCACGATGGCGATGAATTACGCTAACGGAAATTTTCCAGTAAGTCTCTCAATTCTTAAAGGTGATAACTATGAGAATTGGTGCAAACAGATGAAGGTTATATTCTGTTTTCAAGGTCTTTGGGATCTTGTGAAATATGGATTAGAACCGATTGAAGACGACGCTCTAGAAGAAGAAGAGAAAGAATGCAAAGAATCGAAGAAGAAAAATTATAAAGCTCTCTTTATAATTCACCAATGTGGAAGATAACGAAAGCATATATGATTTCTTCACTAGAGTTATGAAACTAGTGAATCAAACCAAGACTTGTGGAGAGACGTTAACAACATGAGCAATTGTTTCAAAGATATTAAGATCCTTGACTTCGAAGTTCGACCATGTGGTAGTTGCCATAGAAGATTCGAAGGACATGTTATCTTTGTCTAAGGAAGAGCTTCAGGGGACACTTGAGTCTCACGAACAAAGAATGACTGAAAGAGCTGGAGGCAAGTTGAAGAGTGATGTGGATTTGCGAGCTCAATCAACAAAAGACAAGAAAGGCAAAGGAAAGTGGTTCGACAACAAAGGTAGAGGTGGCTAAAATAATTCGACTGGTAGAGGGAACCAGTGTGAAGAAAAAGTTTCGAATCAAAGAAAATCATACCAAGGAAACCAAAGAGGTGGTGCTGGAGGTAGAGGAAGAGGTGGTGGTCAAAAGCCTAACAATAATAAAAAAAGTTATGCAAAGGTTGCAACTGTCTAAAGATTCAGAAGAAGATGATGTCGATCCAACTCAATACAGAAGACTTATTGGGTCATAAGATACCTTTGTCATACGAGGCCTGACATAGTATACAGTATATGTATGGTAAGTATATTCATGCAGAAGCCAAAGGTATCACATCTAGCAGCGGTGATGAGGATACTAAGGTATCTCAAAGAAACTCTCGACTATGACATTTTGTTTCATACATCTGATAAAGGAAAATAATGCAAGTTAGGGGGTACATTAATTCGAGTTGGTGTAGTGATACTGAGGATAAAAAATCTACAGCAGGATACATGTTTATGCTAGGTGGTGCACGAATTGCTTAGAGTTCGAGAAAGGAACCAGTAGTGGCATTATCGTCATGCGAAATAGAACACATAGATACTTCTCTTTGTGCATGTCAAGCAACTTGGATGGTGAATTTTGTCAAAGAGATAACAGGGAAAGATTATGGAGTAATTGTCATTGTATGGTGATATCAATATTGTTCATAAAGATTAGTAGAAATTCATTATAGATTTTTGTGGATTTCCAACATAACTCAATTAATTGTATTTAAGGCATGTGATACAATTATAAAATTATAATATAATAATCTATCTATTAAAGACAATTTTAAGAATATCTCTTTGAAAATTTTAAAATGGAGTGTATTATTATTTATGTATTTTGAAGATTTAATTTAAAATATTTTTTTACCGCGAGATACTATGATTTTTTTAAAATCAAAATACTTTTTATTTTTAAAAAACCAATAATTATAACTTACACATATAGGTCCAGGTGATGATTCACTCATCCAATGCATTTATAATTTCTCATTCCTCGATACATATGGTTTCTCTGTTTATATTGTTCTCCATATGCTATAGATTTTCTCTGTTATTGCAATCTTCAAAATTTGTCTTCTCCACCCTTTTCTTTTTGTTTTTTTGGATAAGTCATATCTTCTCATGCCCCCGGCCTTTGAGATTTCTTGCATAGCCTATCCAATTTAGGACAGTTTTTCATATTCTTTTAGTAACTCTGCATAGTCTATTAGTTATGTTGTAACGAAGTGCCATCAAGAACAAACTGAAACTATGAGTTTTTTGAACAAACACAAGAAATCCTATTAGGTTTTCACAAAAAAGAGAGAACAAGGAACGGGGAAGGAGAAAAAGAAAATTAGGATTGGTTGTAACTATTTTTCTATTTACTTTCTCTAATAGGGTTTGCATATTACAAGTAAATAACAACAATCAACCTCTCTCAATAACATGAAAGAACTAGTCTATTATAGAATACTAAGCTAACTTAGGCTACAAGCTAACTTAAACAATAAGGCTAAATAAACAGGCTCAATTTGACATGTTAACAAACCTAGCATTATCGATTACTGCATGCTAGAACACATTTTGACTATAGCATGCACGACTTCGACATCAGCATGTGAACAAACCAAGAAACCTATTGTTGCAGCGGCATAGCGGCAAGAAAAATGTAAAGTATTATTTTATCGGGTGATATAGGTTATTGTGTCCATAAATATTGGTTATAAGGTCGCCGTTAGACAAATCATTCGTTAATGAGTTTAGAGGTTGAATGAGTTGTTTGTAAGGAAAGGTAAGACTATTAACAGTAAAATAAATTCATTCTTCAAAGGGGAAACTTACCAAGCGTGCATATAATCCACTCCTTGCAGACTTAAACCTATCGACCAGTTATACTCAACCTACAATACTCGTCAATGTCATCACGTGTCAAATACAACACCCACTGTATCACCTTGGTGGCGATCTCTCAACCAACCTCAACAATACAAAAGTCAACAGTGCTACTCGCATTACAATCTCTCAGTCAACACAACCAACACAGAGGCATTAATCATAGACACTCAAGTGAATGACAACTCTAAATCTATCTCTAGAATCCAGAAACTAACAGATTATCATCCTAGATAAGAGTTCAAGTAGTATATGTTCATAACAATCCAAATCCCTAGCGCAGAGTAAAAATCCAGGACAATAATCGACAAAGATTTGTAAAGCAAATTAAATATAACGCCATGGGCGACAAATATACACGAGTTCAAAGTAAATGCATATACAAACCCAAGTAAAAAAGAATACACAAATAAAAAGATAAATGAACCACAAATCTTCCGGTTTGTCAGCGCCGATCAAAGAGAAATCCACCCCACACCATTCGTATGCAAGCTCCATAGTTGTAATTTAAGCTAAACCTAGAGAAAAATGAGGGTTGATCGAGTTTGGAGCAAAAACTATCCCCAAAACCATAAACTACAAATGAAATGAAAATAAAATATATATAAAAATCTAGTCTGCACGCGTCATCCGACGATATAAAAGTTTTGCCCGACAACGACCATTAAATACAAGGCCCTGGTTGCGCCACATACGTAGTTGGTCTCAAACATCTTCCCTCTCCTGGTGAAGGGGAGCTTTGCCCAGCGACATCCTTATTTCTCGCCCAACGAGCTGCTGGCGAGCCCAAGTCAGTAGTGTTGTACCCCAATTTTTGCCCCTAAGATCCCCCCTATCATCTTGTGACACAGTGGGAGAACTGACTTGGGTATTTTGCATTTTATCGCAAATGTTGCGGTTAGCAAGAGTCGCCACCGACTTTTCTTTTATCCAAAAGGAAAGGTGAAAAAGAACAGGAAAGACCTTTGAGATTGTTTCTTGAGTTCGGGGGGTAGATTATGAAAAGGGAAGGTGTTAACACCCTTTTCATCCATGGTTTTCCATGGGCTCTTAGTTACTTGCTAGATCACTTGCTTTTGTTTTGAAATTGTGCTTTGTGTGGTTTTTGAAAGTATTTTGTAAAAGAGGCCATTTTTAGGAGATCTTTGTAATGATTCTCATTCGTAAGAATGTATACAAATATGTTTGTCTTTTTGAAAATGTTTTCAATGTTTGTAAGATGTTTGGAAATGTATGTGTGTGTTTTGAAAATAGCAAGGATAATTGTTTTGAAATGGAGCAAGTAACTAGAAGTAATCTACATACTCAAATGTCTTTCTTGTTCATTTTCTTTTCCTTTGACATTGTTGTCTTACCATTGATTTGGTAAGCAACCCTATCTTTGGATGTAAACGGGATGGGCGCGGGTCATCGTATAACCATGATTAGCAATGTTGCAAAGTATCTTATCATTTTTGAGGGACCAAGACCATTTTGTAAGGCAACTTTGAATAGCGTCATTGAGGGACTATGATCTTATACTTGTTTGTTTTGCCAAGATACTTCGCATGCGTAATATGGCTATTTTTGTATAAGGCAACCAAGTGGAGTAACCCTAAGGATACTTGTGTGAAAGTGTGTTATTTTCATGCTTGGTTTTGTCTTGGATTAGGGTTTTCTATTTGATTTGCTTTTATCTTGCCATACAAACCCTAATTACTAGCATGTCATATAAAAGCGATAAATTGCGTAAATAAAAAATTACTACGCTATCACAACCTTTTATGGGAGGGGGTATCCAAATTATGAATGGGGATTTGCAATAATGTAAACCTAATTTAATCTATTACAACCAAATCGAATTTGTACGAATACTTGAATAAATAATATACAACATAAATATGTAATGATATATATGCAAGAAAAAAGATTTTTGTTTTGTTTTATATGAAAAAAGATTTTTGGAATTAAACCTAATAATTTAAGAAAAGGAATTTATTTTTAGAAATTGGTTAACCCTAATTACTATTTTATTAAAAGAAAATAAAATTCTTTAAGTATTATTATTGTGTATTTTTGTCTTAAAATAATAAATAATATTTTATGAAATATTTTAGTCCTTTTATATATTAAAATAAATATTTACAAGTGTGAAGGAAAAGAAATAAAAATTAACCTAAATCTATTTTATTTTACAAGTTTATTTAAGAAAGAATAATTAATATATACTTTAATAAAAATATTTTTCCATGAGAAAATAAAATATAGTGAACAAAAATAAATATTTAACATTTTGATATTTTTTATGGTTTTATAATATTTAAGAAAAATATTTAATGAAGTAAAAAAAAGAATAAAATAAATGAATGAAAATAAATTGGGCCAGGGGTGCTGTAAGAAAAAGAAAGGTAAGTGTTAGAAAAAAAATGAAGCCCAATGGCACAAAGGCCCAGCGCTGCATAATGATAAAAAAATAGCAAAAATATGAGAAAATATGCAAAAGGCATGCACCAAGGCTCGAACCCATGACCTTGGAATTTTCAGCGCGCTGCCTTGCCACTAGGGTGGCTGTACATCCGTTAGTTCAAATGAAACAAGAAAAATATAACACATAACGCCTCCTTGCCCTGTACTTCATCTTCTTCCTCAAGCCATCCGAACCCCCTGTATCTTTCTCATTTCTCCATGAAAATGGAAACTTCAAACATGAAAATGATAATACTCTTTCCCACGATTTCAACTATGTAACTCATGTAAACTAACAGTCAAAGATCAAAGCTAATTTCAATGGCCCTAATTTCAACCCTAATTTTTAGAGAAATTTGAAATCTAAAATTCTATATACACAATGAATATAAATGAAATTTATGAACATGGTTGGTTTTAGCACAAAGATATCTACATTTTATCTTTATAAATCGAGACCAATAAATGTCTGTATGAAGAGATAGAAGTTGGAGTTCTTACCTCTTTCAGCTGAGATCATGAATGGAGTTTGAGTGAGTTTTATGAAGGCCTGAAGATCCCTTTAGCTTGCCTGGACCTCCCTGAGTATGTTCCAATCTTTACCTTGTCTTGAAAGTGCCTGAATTTCCCTATCCAAGTCAATCTGCAAGCTTGAAAAACAAAAATGGCAGATGGAGAAGGAGGAGTTACAGTGAAGGGATGATGGTCTAGAACACTTAGATATGAGGTAGGTTAAGTGTTTAAGTGATTAGAACTTGAAACGCACGAGTAGATTTCTGGATTGCTATGCTTGGTATCAAACTGCAAGTTAGGACAGGTTTTTGGTGATAGGGAGTTTTAGAGAGTTTATTGCCTTGAGAAATCGTGTGTTAGGTTGAAATGTGTTTGTGTATAAGTATAGAGAAGGATTCAAATCCACTCCACAACAGATTTCTGAGTTCTACACTTTTTGCACTCTTACTTGCTTTTTAAGAAAAGTGAGGAGACAACTCTCTACATGCTTGTACAAGCATGGTTTTAGTTGGTACAAGTCCTAGACACTTTTCTTTTGGTTTATAGGACTTGTGTGTGCAGAAGGAACATGTACAAAGCTCAAGAAGTTGACAAATGCAAAAGTGGTGTTTTTCTAAAATGGAAATGGCAACTTTGTGCCATTTATGGAATTAAAGCTTGGACAAAGACTCTTATGCTTGGATTAAGGATTTATCAACTGTGTAAGCATTAAATTATGGAGTAAGAGACAAGTTTGAGACCTGTAAAGCAGGGATTATACAACCTAGGTTCAGATTTGAATTTTGTTCTTCATGAAATGGCTTGAAATCAAAGTGAGAAATTGCCAACTTCATCTCTTCGATTTTCCCTACTCAAGAATGATCTCAAGGAGTTCTTGGACATTTTGGAAATCTTGCAATATGCTCTACAACTCATCTTTGAAATGCTTTTCAAGATTCCTCTTGGAACTTGGTGAAAAGTTTCCATGAAGTTAGGTAAGAAACCTGCCTAAATTAGGGCAAAATTTCACTAAGTTATTTTAGTTCATGGGCATGTATTCACAAAATTATATCTTGAGATCCAAGCATATTTTAGGGGAAAATGTGTGAAGAAAAGTTGTATATTTCATGGAGATCTACAACTTTCATGTTGGAAACTTTCTTTGAATCATCTTGTATCATGGTGGAAAATTGGCTTAAAGTTGAGAAAAAATAAGAAATTTTCTATACTTAGAAAAATTTCTAAGTTAAGAAAATTTCAAATTTCAAAACAAAATCTCCAATCTTTGATTTCTTGATGAACAAGTTTCACATTTTGACATGTTTTTATGAATTGTGATCCTTGGCAATTGATTTTAACCAAAAAAAAATCAAAGTTTGACTTTTCAGTACACAATTGACTTTTGATCAGTTGACTGCAAATTCACTGTCGATCCAATTGATCTTGAGAAATATTTTGGATCATGCCATTAGGTAAAAATTATGCAATTGAACTCTTGAAATCATGCTTCAAACCAATTGACCATTTGCTAGGTCAAAAACCAGAAATTGCCCTTTCTCAGTCAAAACCCTAATTTTGACCATTTTGCCCTTTTGAAAAAGGTTTCTAAGGCATTTTGTTGCTCTAGGAGCTAGGGTTTTGAACTTCTAAAGGATATATCTTGCCCATCTTATGGTATTTTTGAGTGATTCCAAAGACATGCTCCTATTTAAAGGGTTATCAACAAATTACTTCAAAAGTTTCAAGAAGATTTTATGTGTAAGATGCCTAATGTTGAAGAAAGATTACAAGTTCTCTAGACATGCCATCAAATTCCTTTATGTGACTTCAAAAGATCATAACTTGGTCAATTTTTATCTCCTTGAGCCCATTATTTTTTCACAATGATCTCAAGGATGTGAACTTCAACCCTCCTTTTATGTGCAAAGCTTATAAATGGATGGAAGATGTCTTAAGAACTCAAAAGATTACAGGTCATCTCATGAATTTTCACCAACTTCACAAAGTCATAACTTTCTAAACTTTTGGAGTTTTTAAATGGTTCAAGACTCAAAATGTCATTCAAGATATCTATTTCGTACCATATTTTTTGGTCAAGGGCAAATTTTTAATGGAAGGCCATGTTTTGATGAAAGATATTATAGGTCATTTTTGAAGAAAAACTTAGAATTTTTTAAAGTACAAAAAGTTAACATCTTTTTCTCAACTTTGACTCATCACAACTTTCAGCTCAAGCATCCATTTGATTCCATTCTTTGCACATTGTAAATTTTGTGATCTAATCTTCCCAACACATCAAGAATCAAGTCATAAGGCTTCCTGAATTATGCACACAATGATTTCAAAGTTGGTACCTTGGAACTGAAATTTCTCAAACAGTCAGAATGCAATTTCCACAATATGACTTCTAATCACCAAATTTATGCGTGTTTTCTACTTAAACATGAATAACATAAGCGTGTGGATTATTTAGAGTGTCAAAACGCATCATTTGGATGAGTTTTGATGCACATGTGATCACACTTATTTCATGAAAATAGGTGTGGACAATTTCCCTCCAAATTGCATCATTCACCCCTCCTCTTGATTCCATTCACTTCTCCTATAAATGCAGGCTCTATACCATTCATTTTCGCAAGCTTAGATAGCCAGAATCACCCTGCCAAACTTTCTCTTGAACCCACTTTTCTGCAACTTCGTATTTGGTTTTACAGCTTTCCTCAATCCATTTTCTTTGTCAATTCTTCATCCTTGAACTTCATTGAAGCTAACAGAAGAAGAACCAAGCTCTAAGACTTCCTAAATCATGCTAGCCAAGTCAAGTTTCAGAGCTCTGAATTTGAACTTTAATAGGTAGATTCCTTCACCAATTCTCTCAAACTTTGATATTGTAATGAAGCTCTCATCATTCTGATTCTAGTTGCAACATTTGTTTTCAACTAGAAGTGAGTTTTGGCCATAAATTTTCAAATCCTGTTCAAATATTTCCTTCCAAAACGACTGAGCTACACCTTACATAAATTTTTCGCGAGGGTACCATTCGAATTCGTCTTGAAGAGACGAAGCGAATGTACCAGTCTCGAGCTCTAATTTTTCCATTTCAGAGACCTGTAATTGGCATGGCTGGAGGTTGAACATGACCAACGTGTCATCTCTCAACCAATGATATTATGCCACTTGTTTTTTTTTTTAAATTCTGATTTTAATAAATGACTCAATGTTTTATTCACTAATGTCCATGATATGCACAACGCGTCAGATCCCTTGGATCTGATTACTAACACATTTTGACATTGATCCAATGGTCTACATCTTTTTGGTTTTTATTTTATTTTCTGATTTTATATTTTATTTGTTTTAAACTTCAAAAATTCATAAAAAATTCATTTTAACTTCAAAAAATCTAAAAAATTTCTTAAAAATACTTTTGATTTTTCTCTTTCTGATTATCATTTTTCACAATTTTATTTTGTATTTTGATATTTTTTTTTATATTTTTCACTTTATTTGAGTTGTTTTAAATGTTTAAAAATATTTGTCTTAATTTTTAATTTCTGAAAAAAATCTGGAATGATCCAATGACCTCTTGACAAATACTGGTGACCTCATTTGATTTTTATTTCTGACTTTACTATTTTTCACAATTTTTGGTTTATTTTGCCTATTTCTTTTAATTTTAAAAATAGTTTCTGACTTTAAAAAATTACCAAAATTTTATAAAAATATTTGAGCTCATTTCTGATTTTTCTATGGTCCCATTGAATTTTTCTTGTATGTTTGAATATAGTTGCTATTTTTCCCTTTTATTTTCATTTAAAACCATTTTAAAAAAATCCTTTCTTTATCTTTAAATACAATTTTATTTTTGTATATATTCTGGCTGATCTTGAACTATGAGATTTTGATCATGAGCTTCATTAACATCATTGGATCTTGGGTGTTGAGTTCAACTCCACCAAAATGGATAAATGATTTTAATGATAGCTTGATTAACTTTTTGTTTCAAATGTGGTTTAATTCTTATTCCCTCCTAATTCATTTTATCCCCTTCTTACTTGTACTACATGTTGTTAGAGAATAATTTACATATCATTTCCCTAAACATATGGTACATAAATTACTATTGATCGGCCTCAAAATAGGTGCGACTTCTATATAAGTCCACTTACGATTGCTTAACATAGCACTAAAATTTGTCCCGATTCGAGAAATGATCATTCGTGGCCCAAACCTATGTTTGCAAGCCCAAGTATGTTAATTTGAAACCTTTGATCCAATAATCTTGTGATTCATTGTTAGGAGGCTTTGGTCTTATCAATCCTCTAATGAATCTTCATAAGCTTTGGTGAAAGTGAATTACGTAAACATCATTGATTATTTATTGTTGCCTTGAAATTTTGAAAGGAATGATATACTTGACAAAAAGCAAATGAAACTTATTGTTGAGAGGCTTTGGTCTTATCAATCCTCTAATGAGTTTAAAATGCAAGTTTCAAGATGGTCATTCAACTAACCTCTAATTTCTAACAATCGACTTTATTTTATGCCTTTACTTTATGCTCTTTACTCCAAGCACATTTATTTTAGCATTTACATTTCATGTTATTTTTATCTTTGCTCACTTGAGCATTTACTTTTATGTCATTTTATTTTGCCCACTTAAGCTTTTCATTTCTTTTTGAAGATACCTAATAATCAACTTGAACCATAAAAAACTTTAATGTTATTTGGACTACTTGGTCACTATCCTTGGAATTATGGAGTGGTGGACTTCTTGGACTTAGGATTAGAGACCATGACCTACCTTGAGACCTTGTGACCTTTTTATTGCAATATTGTCTGGAGTTCTTGGGGTTTACTCCAAGACATTGGGTTGTTTGTTTGCTTTGTGTGCAAGTTATTTTGATTACATGCTTTTGTGTGTGATCGGGAATTCATCTGTATACAGCCGTTATTCTGCCCAATTTTTGTGAAGACTTATTACTTTGAAGCTTGGTTTTCTTGAGAGGTTTAATATCTTTTCTTGCTTGGTTTCAATCCAAAGGATGGGAATTTTACATTGACTCATTATGTCAAGTGTTGGTTTCTTGTTGGTTAGACGATTCTTTTCCCTAGCTTTTACCTTATGCTTTAGGATAGTCCCTTCATCTCCTCCCATATTTTTAATTTCAAAAATCTTCTCTCTTCTTTTGAAAACTATTCTTGTTTTAAACTTGAACCGCTTTCACAATAAACTTGGACTTATGTCCATGCATTTTCAAAAATATTTTCTTAATTAAATTTTAATCAACTTAATCATACTTTGACATTTTTGTGAGAAGACTAAAAGTCAATCAATCTCATTCAAACTATTTTGCCACTTTGGCTTTTTACTTTAAAATTTTTTCTCAAAAAAGATTAGACTCTTGTCAATCCTTGTAGTGATGCGAGCTACTATACTTCTACGATATGTATTGAAGTGAGATATTTTCCACTTGGGTGTTGAGCTAGGCTTTGTTGAATTTACAATCCAAGCCATATCCTCCAATTTGAGATGACGCAAATCGGATAAGACGATGATGTCTTGTCCTTTCTCATAATCGTAGGTAGCAAGTATGTCCTTCCACTCAGATAAGACGATGATGTCTTGTCTCTTAAAATTAACCAACATACTTGTGTTTTAAAATCTTTAAAGGTTAACTACAAGTACCCCGATCCCCTATTGCACGGAAGATGGTACATAGGCACTAAAGGTTCGCAATCGCGGCGAGTACAAAAATTGTAAAAAAAATATTTCTTTTCTCATCTCCACCATCTATTTTTATACAACTCTTATAGCCAAAATACACAAATTTCCAAAGAGTTTCTTGTGGAGTACTGTAGATGTTTAGGGTGCTAATACATTCCCTTTGCATAAATAACCCCCGAACTTAGATTCTCTCCCCCTCTTTTTGGGCTATTCACTCTTTTCCCATTCATTTGGAAACAATAAAGTGCGGTGGTGATTCTTATTTGAACTGTGCAAGTTAATCCAATGGCTTAGTCTCAACATTTCTACCGCTACAGAAAAAAATATGGCGACTTCACTGGGGACATATCGACCTATTGTTGGTCCATCCCTAAGTGGGCTGAGCCTATATTTGTTTATTTATGTATATGCTTTTGTTTGTTGTATATTATATGTTGTATATATGTTTGCCTGGATTTTCCTGGTTTTCAGAGTGCTTGGTGATTTCTCATAAGTCCTCTAACCGGACTTGGGAAAACTTAAGATAGGATAGGGTATAGTCATGTTAACTTTGAGGGAGTAATCCCAAAAAAGGAGGCATGAGATCCTCCCCCCCCCCCCCCCCCCCCCCCTTAGTGGAGGTCCATTTGATTGTAGTGTCGTTTACCGAGTAATCGGGAAGATATGCTATTTTCGACCTGGGAGCCTACTGAAACTGAGGACTGTAGAACCTTTAATCCATCTTGGCCTTTTAGGTGTAGTGCGAAAGCTATGACGGAGTAATCTGGAAATGGTTGTCATGCGATACTACACTCAGACGAGTTTTTCTTGAGAATATTACTAATTACCCTGTCAATTGGGATGTTGGTAATATCCAAAGGAAATATGTAGACTCTAGGAACCTCTTAGAACCTTGTTCAACAGGTGATAACCTATTAGACCATACCTTATGGGTAGTACCTTTGACTCCATACTCGTGACGTCGAACCTATGAACCCCCATGTTTATGATCTTGTATGTGATTGTTGTATCATGCATTCATGCACCCATGAGTATCTTTTAAAAACATATGGTTCAAGGGACTTAAAGTTTACTCTTTGTAAATATCTCAGGTACTTTGACCATGGATTCTGGAAAAAGAAAAACTTGCAACTACAGTTTCATGAATCCCAAGATATATGATCTGATGAGTCTAATTCCCGAGATTGAGAGTTCCAGAGATTTTCAGAAGAAGTATGGATCTGTCATGTCTCTCATGAAGCTTAGGATGAAAGAGGGTATTCTCTCAACTTTGGTCCAGTTATATGATCCGATGTATCGATGTTTCACTTTCCCTGATTATCAGTTGATGCCTACATTAGAGGAGTATTCTTATTTACTGGGTTTACTTGTTACCGATCGGGTTCCTTTCACCAGTTTAGAGGGGGAGCCAAAATCTCATGAGATTGTTGCTTTGGTTCATTTGGGGAGGTCCGAGGTTGAAGCCCACATGACTACCAAAGGAGGAATTAGAGGATTAACCGCTCAGTTTTTATTGGAGAAACTCGTTATTTTTCTAGGATGAAGAGTACGGTTGCTTTTGGGGCCATCTTTGCTCTACTTGCTTATGGATTGTTCTTATTTCTGAACGTTGACAACTTCGTGGACGTCAATGCCATCAGGATCTTTTTTTATAGGGAATCCAATTCCTACATTATTAGGTGATGCTTATTACTCCATTCATCTCCGGGATTCTTACCATGGAGGGATGGTCATTTGCTGCACACCTTTGTTGTATCAGTGGTTTATTTCTCACTTGCCTTGGTCTGATGCTTTCTGGGATGTCAGGAAGGAAACTCGTTGGGCTCCAAAGATTATGGCTCTCACTCACTCAGATATTATTTGGTACCACCAAGCTTACCATGATGTAGAGATTGTCGATATTTATGGTAGTTTCCCCAATGTACCTCTTCTTGGTACGAAAGGAGGATTTGACTACAATCCCGTTCTTGCACGATGACAGTTTGGATATCCAATGAGGGATAAGCCAAATAGTATTCATTTTAGTGGTTTCTTTCTTAAAGAGGGAGAGAATCATAAGGAAGCTAAGGATAAAATTGCAAAGGCTTGGCGTCATATTCACAAGAAGATTAGAAAGGACTTGGGACCTAGAGGAGCTGTTTCTTTGGAGCCTTATCTTTGGTGGGTACAAGCAAGAGCAATCCAGTTGAAGATGCCATATTCCCGTGAAGCACCTATGACTGATATGTTTGTGAAGACAACTCATTCCCTTTTAGATGATATGTAAGAGCTTCAATTTTCCCTAGTCAGGATGCAGTAGGAGAAGGAGGCTTCGAAGAATAAGTGTCAGACTTTAGAGATGTCCTACCAAACAGACTTGAAGGAGAAGGATGACTTAATCGAGATTCTTGAGAGTCGTGTTGTAGAGGTGATGAAGAAACAATAGGATTTATTTCCCTCTAGCGATCAGTCAGGGCTTAGTCATTCACTTCCCGACTATGGTGATTGGAAAGTGGTTACCGACAGGTATGCAAAAGAGAACAAACAGCCGAAGGTTCAGATTGCAAGACTCACAGGAAAGCGTCAGCTTGTGGAGTGATCTTCATCAGCTTTACTTTCTTAGGATTTTTCAATTCTATCTTATTTTGTACTTGGGATTGTTGAAACTTATATTGAAAAGTTGTAATCCATTTTGAAGATTATTATATTGAGATTTTCAGTATTTCAAAATATGTTAGTACTTTAATATTTGCAAATTATCTATAAAATCTTTGAGTTCCTTGAATTAATAATAATAAAATAAATGATGTGTGTTTCATATCATGTATTATCTTGCACATATTTATTGCATTTCTGTTCATACCCAGGTGTCTTACTAAATTTCTCTACTTCGTTCAACAAGTTGTCTCACCAGTATAATACTCGAGCTAATCCCAAGAAGAAAATGGAGAATCTTGAACAGGAAAATTGCAAGCTGCGCGACGAGGTTACTGCTCTGAAGGCCGGTATGGATAATCTAAATGCTTTAATGAAATCACTGGTGGCTGCTCAGAATCAGCCACCACTTGCTCAGCCTCAACAAACAATATTTGCTTCTGAAGGTCCATCAGTTCCCATTTCTGTTGTCCCGGTTACTGTTACTCAGAATCGTACGCCTCAGGTTTATCCATGGGGAATGCCAGAAAACTTCATGCCAGAAGGTTTTAATATTGATGCTCCAGTTGCTCCAGTTGTTCAAGTTGCTGCTACTCCTGCACCTACTATGGTGCATATTACTCATGCTGCTATAAATGAGATTCACTATAATGCACCTCCTTCGGTGAATGTTGTGCCGGTTGTTAATTATGAAGTTTATCGTCATGTTCCTCCACCAAGTGAAAGCTTGAGTTTCTATGATCAGATGGATGATTTCCAGGATCAGTTTGATAAGGTGCAGAAAGAGATGAAGGCCCTCAGAGGAAAATAATTGTTTGGGCAGAATGTGAATGATCTGCGTTTGGTTCCAAACATGAAAATACCTGCAAATTTCAAAGTACCAGAATTCAAGAAATACAAGGGAAATACTTGTCATTGAGCTCACCTTGTGATATATGTGAGAAGGATGTCTACTCACACTGATAATCAACGCCTGTTAATTCACTTTTTTCAAGATAGTTTGACTGGTGCCGCATTGAAGTGATATATGAGCTTGGATAGTGCCAACATTCATACTTTCAACGACTTGGGTGAAGCGTTCATTAGATAGTACAAGTATAATGTAGACATGGCACCTGACTGTGATCAACTCAGGGCAATGGTCCAGAAATACAAGGAGTCGTTTAAGGAGTATGCACATAGATGGTGTGAAGTAGCCGCCCAGGTGATTCCTCCAATGGAAGAGAAAGAGATGAAGAAGATTTTCATAAAGACTCTAGGTGCCTTTTACTATGAAAGAATGGTGGCGAGTGCACCAAGTGATTTTACCGAAATGGTGAGCATGGGTGTTCGTTTGGAAGAAGCTGTGTGAAAGGGTCGTTTGACAAGAGGTGAAAATTTCGGTAGTACGAAGAAACCATCATATGGATTTGCTAAGAAGAAAGAAGGAGATACAAATGTTCTCATTCAAGAAAGAAGGGTTAATCCTCCTAGAAGAAATCATCAGCGCCACCAACAAGTTGCTTCGGTAACTCCAGTAATCAATGTAGCTCTGACCATAATTGCTTATCAGAGACCATCCCCTAAGGGGAATCAGGGGCAAAATCAGAAGAGAGAGAGAGCCTTTTGACTCTATCCCCATGTGTTATGCAGAATTACTCACAACATTAATTTAGAAGAAGTTGGTTCAGACCAGGCCACCCCCTGCTATACCATCACCTTTGCCTTAGTATTATAATACAGACCATACATGTGCTTTCCATCAGGGAGCACCAGGGCACAATGTTGAGAATTTTTATTCTTTTAAATCTGAAGTACAAAAGATGGTGAGATCTGGCCTTTTATCCTTTAAAGACATTGACCCTAATGTGAAAGATAATCCTTTACTAAAGCATGGAGGAGCAAATACGGTAAACATGGTTGCTGGTTGTCCAAGAGACTTCTGGATTTTTAATATCAACATAGTTAGAGGAGATTTGGTAAATATGCATGCTGACCTCTGTGAGTTTAGTTACTATACGCATGACCATGCAGGTTGCGATATTTGCAGTACAAATATACAAGGGTGTGATAAGATAAAGGCTGATCTTCAGGAAATGATGGACGAAGGCCTTATTAATATAATTAGGCCTAGGGAAGAGTACGAGGAAGATGTGAATATGGTCTACGGATGTCCCGAAGAATTCCGGATTTTTGACGTGAATCATATGAATGATGATTTGGTGCAGTTTCACGCTACCTTCTGTCACATGGATGGTCAAGAAGAACACAATTATGGGTCTTGCCGAGTCTGCTGCAGAGATTCTCGTGGTTGTTCCATTGTGAAAAGGGGTATTCAGTTGTTATTGGACAATGGTACTATAAAAAGTTCAGGCAACATAGATGATTAATGTGGGATTAATATGATTGAAGATTGCTTGGATGAGACCGTGTCAGATGATGAGTATGCTTCTGCAGATGAATTATTTTTCTCAGATGAAAAAGTGTCTTCCAATAATGATTATGTGATGTCGAGGTATTCTGAAGAGGGGGTGAATGTTATTGTGCCTTATTTCGGTGTTCCCACCCCTATTGAGATTGAATATCATAACAAGCCAGTTATTTCTCCAGTGGTAATTTGTTTGTCGGGTCTTGTTCCTTATGAGCCATACAATGCCATGCCATATAAATACAATGCCACAATCCTGGATAATGGTGTGGAAGTTCCCATCCAACCCTTGTATGATGTCAAGAATATTGCTGAGGCTAGCCGGGTGACCTGCAGTGGTCGTGTTTTCACACCTGTCATTCGAGGGAGTGTTAATGCTGATAAAAAGGTTGTTAAAAGTGTTGAACTCAAGAAAGCAGTGGGGGAATCTAGTGGTACTACTCTAGAAAAGATGTGGATGATATATTAAAGATTATCAAGATGAGCGACTACATGATCGCGAATCCATTATTGCAGACCCCATCAAAGATGTCTATTCTAGCCTTGCTAATGAATTCTTCTTCCCACAGGGAATATTTGATGAGAGTATTGGATCAAACTTTCATGGAAAGTGATATGCCTTTGGACCAATTCAACAGTGTGGTAGGGAATATTACATCTTGTAATAACCTGAGTTTCTATGATGACGAATTTCCTGATGAAGGAAGGAATCATAACTTGGATCTCCATATCTCCATGAACTGCAAGAACGATTCATTGTCAAATGTGCTGATTGACAATGGGTCTGCTTTAAATGTCATACCGAGGAGCACACTTATGAAGTTGAAATACCAAGGAACTCCCATATGCCCGAGTGGGATAATTGTGAAGGCTTTTAATGGATCAAGGAAGTCTATTATCTGGGAAGTAGATTTTCCTATTCATATAGGCCCACACCTTTTTTAGATTACTTTCCAGGTTATGGATATTGTGCCCGCTTACTGCTGTTTACTGGGGCGACCGTAGATACACGAGGCAGGGGCTGTCACTTCGACTCTGCACCAGAAGTTGAAGTTTGTGCGTGAAGGAAAGGTGGTCATCATAAATGGAGAACATGAATTGTTAATATCTCATTTATCCTCTTTCAGTGTTGTGGAAGTGGATAAAGCTGTTGTTGGAACTCAGTTCCAAGCTTTATCCATTGATAATATAAGAGGAAATGAGAATTCTATAGCTTCGTTTAAAGATGCTCAGCAGGTAATGCGTAACAACCCAAGTAAAGTATGAGGGAAGATTGTTGATCCACCTGTGAATAAGAATAGAGCTGGTTTGGGATTTTCTGTGAAGAATGATAAAGGCAAGAACATGAAGCCGAAGTCTGCTTTGGGAAAATATCAAGATATCTTTCATAGCGGAGGTTATCTTCATCCAACTGTTTCTGGGATCAATGCCATTGTGGAAGATGAAGCGGAGCAGGAGATGCCAAACTATGTGACACATGGAGTTAGAGGCCAAAATTGGATCACCATCGATGTTCTCTCTTGCATTCATGTCTCAAAGTAATTCGTTTTTGTTAATCTTTTCAAAATCTTTCACTCTGCCCAAGGTGAAAGTTGATATTGTATGGGCTTATCTGTTTTCTTTGATCTTTAAAATCAATAATAAAAGTTGTCTTTGATTCCAAATTTGTGTCTTTATTTCCTTGCTTTTTTTGGAAAATGGTAATAAAAAAACCTTTCAAAATAAATAAATAACTGTAATATGCATAATCACTTGCTATATGTGTCAGTTTCTAAATGCAATCATAAATCATATGTGCAGATTAATTAAAAACATGTTGAATACAATGACCCTACACCCTCTCCCAACTTCGAATATCCTGTGTATGGGGCCGAAGAAGGAGAATATGATGAAATTCCAGAAGAGGTTTCACGATTGCTTGAGCGCAAGGAATGTGTCATTCAGCCGTATAAAGAGCCGTTAGAAACAATGAATTTGGGTTCAGAGGAAGATCCGAAGGAAGTCAAGATTGGAGCATTATTGCATCCCTATGTAAAGAGCAGGTTGATTGAATTGTTGAAAGAATATGTGGATATCTTTGCTTGGTCATACCAAGACATGCCTGGTTTGAATACGGATATTGTGGAACATCATTTGCTACTCAAGCCAGAGTGCCTGTCAATCAAGCAGAAATTGAGAAGAACTCACCCTGATATGGCCGTGAAAATTAAAGAAGAAGTTCTAAAGCAGATTAATGCCGGTTTTCTTGTGACATCAGTGTACCCTCAGTGGATTGCCAATATTGTCCTAGTACCAAAGAAAGACGGAAAAGTTCGCATGTGCGTAGATTATAGAGATTTAAACAAAGCTAGTCCAAAAGATGATTTTCCATTGCCACATATTGATATGTTGGTTGATAGTACAACAAAATTCAAAATATTCTCGTTCATGGACGGATTTTCTGGATATAATCAAATTAGAGTGGCTCCCGAGGACATGGAAAAAACAACGTTTATCACACCCTGGGGAATATTCTGTTACAAAGTGACGCCCTTCGGGTTGAAGAACGCTGGTGCAACGTACCAAAGGGATATGACAACCCTATTCCATGATCTGATGCACAAGGAAATTGAGGTATATGTTGATGATATGATTTCTAAATCCCAAATTGAAGAAGGGCATATAGAAGATTTGTTGAAAT
This sequence comes from Vicia faba, assembly GCA_948472305.1. NCBI lineage: Eukaryota > Viridiplantae > Streptophyta > Magnoliopsida > Fabales > Fabaceae > Vicia > Vicia faba. Next base: position 241,956,031 of record OX451735.1, read on the forward strand.
TGTTTCAGCGTTTGAGGAAGTATCGTCTCAGCTTGAATCCAAATAAATGAACCTTTGGTGTCCGATCAGGAAAATTGTTAGGTTTCATTGTCAGCCAAAAAGGAATTGAAGTTGATCCTGATAAAGTTAAGGCAATTCAAGAAATTCCTGCACCAAGAACTGAAAAGTAAGTTAGAGGCTTCCTCGGGCGTTTGAATTACATTTCTAGATTTATTTCCCATATGACTGCAACATGTGAGCCAATATTCTATGCTGGAAAAGACATGTTATGCTCTGGACTAGGTGGCAAAACAGTTGCAACAATATATGTTGAATCATATTACTTGGTTGATTTCCAAAATGGATCCAATTAAGTATATCTTTTAGAAGCCTTCTCTCACTAGAAGAATTGCCCGCTGGCAGATGCTATTGTATGAATATGATATTGAATACTATACTCAGAAGGCTATAAATATGATTTCCCTAATGAGGATGTGATGTTTTTGAAGGTAAAAAATTGTGATGAACCTTTGCCGGGGGAAGGTCCTGATCTTGAATCCCGATGGGGTATGGTATTTGATGGAGTTGTGAATGCTTATGGGAAATGAATTAATGTTGTGATTATCACTCCTCATGGATCACATATACCTTTTACTGTAAGATTGGCATTTGATTGCACTAATAATATGGCAGAGTATGAAGCTTGTGTCATGGGTCTCAAGGAGGCTATTGATTAAAGAATCAAAGTTCTAAATGTGTGTGACAATTCAACTTTGGTAATAAATCAAATTAAAGGAGAATGGGATACTCGTCACCCTGGATTAATTCCCTATAAAGAATATGCTAGAAGATTATTACCTTTCTTTAATAAAGTTGAATTCCATCATATTCCCAGAGATGAAAATAAGATGGCAGATGCTTTGGTGACTCTGACTTCTATGTATCAAGTAAATACTTGGAATGATGTGCCTCGTATCACAATGCGACATTGGGATAGACTGGCTCATGTGTTTGCAACAGAGGAAATGTCAGATGAGAAACCTTGTTATTATGATATCAAGCATTTTCTCCAGACTCAAGAATACCCGGCTGGTGCATCAAATAAAGATAGAAAGACATTGAGAAGGTTGACAGGTAGCTTTTTCCTCAATGAAGATGTGCTATACAAAAGAAATTATGACATGGTCTTGCTCCGATGCATGGATAGACATGAAGTACACCTGTTGATGCATGAAATCTATGAAGGTTCCTTTGGTACCCATGCCAATGGATATTCGATGGCAAAGAATATGCTTAGGGAAGGTTATTATTGGCTAACGATGGAATCTGACTGTTATAAATTTGTAAATAAGTGCCATAAGTGTCAAGTTTATGCTGGAAAAGTTCATATGCCTCTAACACTTCTCAATGTTATTTCTTCCCCGTGGCCTTTCTCTATGTGGGGTATTGAAATGATTAGAATGATTGAACCCAAGGCGTCAAATAGACATCGTTTTGTCTTGGTAGAAATCGACTACTTCACCAAATGGGTTGAAGAAACTTCATATGCTAATGTCACTAAGCAGGTGGTAGCGCGCTTTATCAAGAACAATCTTATATGTCAGTACAGTGTGCCAAGCAGGATTATCACTGACAACGGCTCGAATCTGAATTACAAAATGATGAAAGAACTTTGTGAAGAATTTAAGATTGTCCATCATAATTCATCTCCTTACAGGCCAAAGATGAATGGGGCTGTTGAAGCTGCTAATAATAACATTAAGAAGGTCATCCAAAAGATGGTTGTTACTTATAAATATTGGCATGAGACGCTCCCTTTTGCTTTGCACGGTTATCGAACATCTGTCTGCACTTCAATAGGGGAAACCCCATTCTCTCTTGTGTATGGCATGGAAGCAGTGCTCTCCGTTGAGGTTGAGATTCCCTCTTTATGTGTGATGATGGAAACCAAGTTGTTAGAGGCTGAGCGGGTCCAGAACAGGTTTGACCAATTGAATTTGATTGAAGAAAAGAGAATGACGGCTTTGTGTCATGGTCAGTTATACCAGAAGAGAATAAAGAAAGATTTTGATAAGAAGGTCAATCCTCACGAATTCAGATAAGGCGACCTCGTGCTCAGGAAGATCACGTCTTTCAACGCTGATTCTAGGGGCAAGTGGACTCCCAATTTCGAAGGACCATATGTTGTCAAGAAAGCCTTATCTGGTGGTGCATTGATTCTTGAAACTATGGAAGGCTAGGAGTTCCCACGTCCTTTGAATCTTGATGCAGTCAAGAATTACTTCGCCTAAAGAAATAAAAGAACAACTCGCTAAGTCGAAAACCCGAAAGAGCGACTTAGGCAAAAAAAGGAGCGTCTCAGTAGGATGAAAATTCGAAAGGGCGGCCTAGGAAAAAATTAGAGACATAAACAGAATAAATTCTTCCCGCTAGGTTGAAAACCCGCAAGGGCAACTTAGGCAAAAGTTAGGGATTTCTTGGCAAGTAACTGCATCAGAAAAGACTTGATCATTGAAGCAACAATCTTCTTGGATCCTTGCCTCTCTTCAACCGGAGTCGCTGCTTAGGAATTCAAAGTTGTTAGGGAGAATAATGATCATTGTATTTCAATGTATATATTCCAATATATATTACCATTTTCCAAACTTTGTAATCATCTATGGAGTCTCGCCATTTACAGACTACAATTCTATTAATAAAATTTGAGCTTTTATCCAATTCTTATTTTATTCTGCTTACAAATACTGCATTTATTATTGATAGTAAATTTCAAAGCAAAAAGATTAAATCACAAAATTGTTTTTGAAAAGAGTTTACAAATTAATTTTTACTTTAGATTTTATAACTGAAGAAAAGAAAAAGTGGTAATCCCAAGGATGGACGAACTCAGAATTTTTGGAAGTTTGTTTTCCCCAAGAAGGCTCTCTCAGGTAGTTAGAGATTATTGTACCCCAAAGTTTTCCCTCTCATGTTTTCCAAGATTTTTTCTTATATGGGTGGTCACAAACACTTGATTAAATAAAAATAATTTTTTTGAAGATGAACAAGGTGTCTTTCAATTGGCATTTTGACAGGCTTCGATTGGGCATCTAGATCCTTAGAATGAGCTTGGTTTCAAAGTCTTCGATTAGGAATTTGGCACTCTTCGCTACAGGTCTGATTCACAAGCTTCGAATGGACGCTGGGTCCCTCTTCGATCACGTTCAAATCACAAGACTTCGACTGTGCATTGGTTACTTCAGGCTTGCCTTCACTTCACAAGGCTAACGGCCTCTACAAGTTACTTTCGATTCACAAGGCTAAAGGCCTCTTTAAGTTCCCTCCGTTTCACTAGGCCAAAAGCCCCTTCATGATTGTTTTGGATTCACCAGGGCAAGGGTTTCTTCTATGATTGCCTTCAATGCATAAGGCAAAGACTTCCTATGTGCTTGTTCTCAAGTCCAAGACCCCTTAACACAGCTTCTGCACTATGACACACAATATGACCCCTTTGAAAGAGCACTCAAAAAGCCCATTCGAAGGACACATATTGCTGGTCATTCGAAGGAGACATATAGTTACTAAATACAAGCTTGTCTTATGATGGGTCTTGGTCCTACATGTGGCCAGGCCCAGGCCTTTTGTGCTTTAGCATTCAAAGGTGGTGACAAAAGAGGTTTTCGATTGGCCAGATTGGAGCTTTCATTTGAGTTGTTTGAATCAAGCAGCTAGGGAAAGTAGACTTAATCTAAGAAACTATGATAAGAGAAAACACTAAAGTCAGAGTCATCAAAAATCTGAGCAATTCGAATCAATGCAGAAGTTGACTTAATCTAGGAAACTTTGATAAGGGGAAACTCTGAATTCAGAAATCAGAGCCATTCGAAGGAGGCAATCAGAGCCATTCGAAGGAGGGCATTCGAAAGTAAAATGTCCAGGTTCATAGAAAATTCAAAAAGGGACAATAAACCATGTCTTTAGAAATGTTTCAAAGTGGTATTGATGGCTTTAAAACACCAACTTAATGGCTGTTTCTTTCTTTGTTCTCTTGTCCCCTCCATCCCCTCTATATAAGAAGCACACTAGCAAGCTCCAAGGGGGTAGAAAAAGAAAAAAGGAGGACGAGGATGGAAAAGAAAAAAGGAAAAGATGAAAAAAGAGAGAAGCCCACGGGAACCATACACACATATTATTTTACATGCATACACAGCCTAAGGGAAGCACACCAAAGGCTCTTAAAACTCAACAAGATCACGCCATACTTGTTCTTCCTCCTTTCGAATCCAAGAGCATCCAACAACTCTAGTCCCCCAAACAAGTTCCAGTTTTAAGAAAGGTAAGTCCCCTTGACCTTGCAGCTTTAGTTTCATCATGACATGTTAATAGACCTTTACTTAACTTTCATTTCAGCATAATAAATATACAGCCTCTTATTTGTGTTCTTCGTTTCTTCCCTTTTGGTTTGTTTGCTTTTCTTGTTGAACTAACCTGTACAGATTCAAACGAAAGACAAAAGAGTGTGAACGAAGGATATGCATTCATGCTGCTCCACAGGTCCATGCTACTTCATATTCTCATTTGAAATAAATAGAGAAGGTGCAAATCGAAGGTTGCCCATACCACTCCCTGGCTCAATCGAAAGAGGCAGTAAAAGGTGCAAATCGAAGCTTTCTCACGTCAACTCTTAAGACCAATCGAAAGAAGGCCAAAAGAGGGTGAATCGAAGGAGTCCTTCCTCTGGATCGAAGAGAAAAAAAATCCTCTACATTATTTTCTTATTTTTTTGGTTTTACTTATTTCTTTTATTTCCTTGCCTCATGTTTTATTAACATTAAAACCAAAATTATAAAAAATATTAAGTTAATATTTTTTTATTAAACTAATTTTGTAAACAAATTAATTAATAATTTTAATCCTTTCTTGGAATTAAAATTAAAAAAACTTAGATTGTATTTTCTTAAAATAAAACAAAAACAACAAAAAAAAAGATTTTCTTATTAGGGTTTTTAGACGAACTTACAACCTTCGCGCGTTATTTATTTTTTCCGCATTTTACATTATTGATGTAACTGTATATTGGGATGTAATAGTAGTTAGACTTTACTTTCTTCTTTTAATTTATACACTCCCAAGTTTTGTACATTGTAAATATCCCCTCCCTAAAGCCATGTAATAGTGTAGGGTTTTATTTTCGCAATTTACATTCTTCTGTACATATTAACTACTAGTAACTAGGATTGCATGGCAAGACTGAAAAGAAAAACGCTAGCAAACTTAACACAAGACTGAAATAACTGAAATATAATACACATCACACATATACACCTCTTGGGTATCCCACTTTGGTTGCCTTTGGAAAACGGTCACAATTCTCGAAACGTGAGAAGTTTTAGTGGCTGTCCTCTAGTTTGAAAGATAACAAGTCGCTCGATGGCCTTCTCGACGCTGCCTCGGTAAAAAGTGATCTCAGAACTTTAGGACAATTACTAAAATTCCTTTCCATGTTGCCTTCGTGACCGTAATGTCCCTTCGAATATCCCTCTTACATCCAACGACTAGGGCTACCTACTCAATAATAGTAGGATAACACTGTCTAAAGGATAGGAGGAAAAGAACTACCTTTTCGAGTACAATTAGATAGCTGTTAGATGCTTGCTCACTACAAAAAATCATTTTCACACGTACACTTTCAATTGAAACACTTTCAAAAGTCAAAGCTCTTTGTACGCATTCTTATAGAGACAAGAATCATTACAAAGGCACTTTTCAAAATCACTTTCAAAAAAATCTTCCATAAACAAACACTTCTTTAAACTTTTTTCAAAACCAAACACTTTGTACGCATTCTTATAGAAACAAGAATCATTACAAAGACGTTTTCAAAATATTTTCAAACCCACAAAGTACAAGGTATTTAAAAAATGAGTTAAGCATCTAAGAGCCCGTAGATAACTACAGATGGAAATGGTGCTAACACCTTCCCTTTCCATAATCTACCCCCTTACTCAGAAATATTCTTGAAAAGGTATTTTTCTATTCTTTTCACCCTTTCCTTAATTTATATAAAATAAAAGTCGGTGGCGACTCTTGCTTACCGCAACATTTGCAAACACAAACACAAAACCAGTATAAACCGTCGGTTCTGCCACCGTATCACATAACTGGCGACTCTGTTGGGGAATAATAAAAAGGGGGGTTTACCTTAGAGTCAGTTCATTATTTAACTTCTTTTTTATGCGTTGTTTGCTTTACTTTTGAGGGCTTTGTTTGGGTTGTTACTATAGATACTACACCCGGATCTGGGGGTATCTTTTTAGGTAAATAACAATATACCGTGGAGACTGTATGGCGTAGACCGATATGGTTGAAACGATAGCTGTGTTGGTGTGACACTTTGATTAGTACCGATATACGGGGCTGCCGCATGGTGTCGTGAAGCACTAACGGACCTTAGAACCTTAGTTGAACAAACTTGGCCATTAGAAAGTAGTGAGATAGCTGACCTCAGTGTAAAGCTGGGGATTGGTTGATACTCGATGCTACACTCATTGAGATTGGACTTTCGAGATGTTTCAGCCGTAAGAAAAGATTGCTAAGCTGAAATAATGCTCGATAAAGAAAGATCAGTGATATTGAGACTCCTTAGAACCCGATTACTATTTCTACGACAGGTTGAACCAACTAAACTTCAAGAGGATACTTACCTACAAATTCCATGCAAGCCTAAACCTAAGGCTGCTTGTGTGACTTATTTGCTTTCAACTTGAACTACTTGCAGGGTTTTATTATCTAACAACATGATTTCCTTGCGGGATTTGTTTATAGTCATTATCTAATAACCCGAATTTCCTACAATACATACTTGTCTTCATCACCCTTAATTTTTGCTTGACGCATAACATACACATCATAGCATCATACCATAGCATTTCCTTAACCATTTCAAGGATCTCCAAGGCCTGTGATGCAGGTTATAATAAAGCAGACGTCTAGCAAGGGGAAAAGGGATTTGTTTTCCTCTAACCAAATGCCTCCAGAAGACCAAAACACGACAACTTGAGTCAGGGGCTATAACCCACTCGACATGGTGAGCTTGACTCTCATAGGAGGACCTTGAACGATACAAAGTTCTCCAATCAAAGCTGCAAAATTCAACTTCTGACATTTCCTTGGTTAACCCGCGAGATCCTTGAAAACATTTACATATCATACATGTCATTGCATAACAAGTATTCTCCGAACAGGCTTCTTATCCCTACACTATTTATTTCAGCAAAAGAAATGGACCTTGAACAAACAGTAAAAGACCTTCAAGCTCAAAACACTCAGTTCCAACAAATGTTCTTGGCTCTGACTAAGGGGCAGGAAGAACTGAAAGCTCTCATCATCAAAGAGAAGACCAAGAAGCCCAAGAAACAGGCTGTCATCTTAAATATGGGAGGAAGACTTAAAGGACCAGTTAAGCGAGCTCTAGATCTCACAACTCCATCAAATGAGGGGGATAATCATGAAGATGATAACAACCCAGGGACTGATGAAGATGAAGCTGATTATTCCGAGGAGCAATATCCTCCCGCTGATTGATAAATAAAAATAGCTGGAGGATCGTCTCAAAGGTATGGAGATTCAGCAGATACCTGGCTTGGACTTTGAAGAATTAAGGCTGGTTTCTGGCGTGATCATCCCACCAAAATTCAAGGTTCCTACATTTGTTAAGTATGATGGTATCTCCTACCCTAAACTTCACTTAAGATCATATGTCAGAAAAATTCAGCCTCACACTGCTGACCTGAAGTTGTGGGTCCATTTCTTCTAAGAAAGTTTGGCTGGCACTCAATTGGAGTAGTTCTATCAGCTAGAAGGAACTGACATCCATACTTGGGAAGACTTGGCTGCTACTTTCTACAAGCAGTACCAATACAATACCGACCTGGCACCAACTCGAGTGCAATTGCAAAATATGTCCATAGGCTCAAAAGAAGGGTTCAAGGAATATGCACAGAAATGGAGGGACCTAGCTGGCAGGGTGCAACCTCCTCTGACTAATCGGGAAATGGTAGACATGTTCATGGGCACTCTGACAGGTCCGTTCTTCAATCTGCTGATTGAGAGTTCTTCATCCAGTTTTATAGAGATGGTTTTGACTGGGGATAAGGATCGAAAGTGGTATCAAGAGCGGGAAGATTCCAATGGCTGCATCTTCTATTGCTGAGAAGAAGCCATTTAGTGGGAAAAAAGAAATTAATGCTGTCTATGGCCAAAAGAGCCATAGTAAAAATAACCACCATCAGTCCGTGGGAGCGGTGTTTATATCTAATCCTACACCTATTCAGCATCAGAGGGGAAATAGGCTTAGGATAAGGTATCAAGAGAGGCAGTACGCTGATATTAATATGCCTTTGTCTCAAGCATTACAATAATTTCTAAAAGCAGAGCTGGTTACACTAAAGGATCCTCCTCAAAAACCTGATACCTCTTCTCCTAAGCACAATCTTAATGTAAAATGTGCTTACCATTCTGATAGTCCTGGACACGACACTAACAATTGTTGGACTTTGAAGAATAAGATTCAAGATTTTATCGATAGCAAGGAGATCAAATTTGACTCTCCCAAGACCCCAGTGTGATCACTTCTCCCATGCCAAATCATGGTCAAAATTGTGAGCGTCTATTTCATTTGAATTATCAGTTGTAATTTCATTGTTGCTTAAAAACATTTATCTTTATATCAAACTTTGGTTATTCATATTAATGCATCCCATATGTTTTGTCTTGAACTATTTCATTCATATTCATTATATTCAAACTGTACTTTTACTTCCTATTTGTGATATTCAACTCTTGGTTAAAAGCTATAAGCTTTTGGAGGGAGAATGACGAAAATGATACCACAGTCTCTACAATATGCTTTTGAACAGACCCCGCTGACGATGTACAGGCGTTGTTTCAAATCCTAAATAGTGTAGTTATAAGGAAGATAATCCCTAGTCAACCCCTTTGAGCCTAAGAAGTAGGAGTTTTTCTTTTCACACAAATTAAAACCCTTAATCATAACCTGGGGCAGGGTAGTTTTCTCAGTTAAATCAGATGTACATTCAGTCATAAACTCTACCTTCATACACGACAAATAGTGTAGACCATGCTCTCCAAAGGGTGGTGATGGTTTTGCATAACCATTAAAACAGACAATCATTGTCTCTTAAAAGAAAATCCCGCTAAGTCAAAACTTATGAAGGAGACTTAAGAAAAAAACTAGGGCATCCCATGACTGTAATCGCAAAAGAAACAGTTCAGGAAAAAGTAGGGATAAAAAAATAAAAAAATAGGTCCTACAAATCCTCAACAAAAAAAGAAAAGGTTACAAAAATGAATGCCTTCTCAAACGAACATTCAATTCCTGAACCATCACCAAGTATCAGAGCAAAGATCCCAGACTCAATTAGGATCTAAACACACAATGAACTGAGCATAGGACTGAAGAACATCACGAAGATTGGGTTGGGTACAAATAAAATTTGAGCCTTTATCCTTTGTTTCTTAAACTGTGAACCAGACCACGCTACAACCCTTAAAAGTCTAGCTGAAGCATGGTTTAGTTCGAATGCATACTGTTACAAAAGGTATCCTGACTCCTGTAGGACTTGCTAAAAATCCCGAGTTGATATCACACTCTTAAAAATTTGTTGTTTTACTAAAAATAAAAAGAATTTTCAAACTTCAAGACAGACATAAGCTTTGCATTCTTAAAATACCATTGTTTGCATATGACTATTTGTTCAAAAACAGAGAAATTCGCACGATGGATATTCGATGAACAAAAATCATCTCAGTGGATAGAATCACCTCAGATGGAAAGACATTCCGGTGATAAGCCTTTCATAATCAAGTGGCATAGCATGGTGTCCAACTGATCTGGGGCAGTCAAGTCAAGGTTCAAGGAATCTCTCAAAAATGCCAAATATCCAGGGGCAGATCTCCATCTGAATCACTTGGGGAATTGGACATGAATTCCAGTAATGAATCATGTACGATCAAACAAATATCTTCTGGCAGTGTGACAACACTTACTACTATGGACGGTGACAATCCTCCGTACCCGGTGAACATGGACATAATCGGAAAATACTACACATGAACAAAGACCCGCTAGGTTGACTGGCCTAGGCAAAAATAAGGGCATCCTGGCAAACCAAAAGAGTTCTGGCAAAAATTAGGGATATACATATAAAAAATTTGTACACCCAACAAGTCGAAAACCTGAAAAGGAGGCTTGGGAAAAAAGGGTATCCCGATGGACTGAAAACCCGAAAGGGCCGTCTAGGAAAAAGTTAGGGATTAAAGCGTACGACTACGTCTCATCATCTCGTCACTTGTCTATCAGTAGAAGGTTTATCACCCTGATCTGCATTCACCAAGGACTCTAAGAGTTGGGATAATAGTCAAATCATCTATAAAATCCCCGGAAGATATTTTCTCTAGCAGGTACAGAGACATGGGAATTCAACTATAGGGTCACTACCATATTCCCACCATGTAGCCTAATGATGTCAGGTGTTCTCATATCCTGGGCAGAGCAAGAATCTCCAACTACTGCTCTGACATCTAAGAAAAGATCCCCCAGTGAAGTCGCCAAGCTTCTCAAGATTCCCCAACAGGATTTCCACAACATCCTAAGTAGTTCACGAAGTTTACCTTCCCCAACAGAGTTTATTTCTCTAAAAATGGAAGTTCATCTCCCATCGTTTTAACTTAAAAATTTGAAGGCCTACATTTCTTTATCCCCAACAACAATTAGGGATTTATTTTCCCTAGTTCAACAATACCGCAATAGAACGACTGACATGTTCATACATTGCATTCATACATCATTTTACAAACGTCATAGCATAGGTAGCACCAACACATATATTACAAATCTCATTCATTTTGAGAGCATCATTTTCACTTCATGCATCATGACATTGCATGCAGCTATACCGTTATCTTTTCAGGTAAAGTCTATACACAGACGAATTTCTGGTACTCTGTTGAGGTAGCAATCGTCAAATATTCCTTCATCATCTATTGAGGTAGCAATCATCAAAGATTCCTTCATTATCTGTTGAGGTAGAAATCGTAAAAGAATCCTTCATTATTTGTTGAGGTAGTAATCATCAAAGATTCCTTCATTATCTATTAAGGTAACAATCCTCAAAGATTCCTTCATTATCTGTTGAGGTAGCAATCATCAAAGATTCCTTCATTATCTGTTGAGGTAGCAATCTTCAAAGATTCCTTCATGATCTGTTGAGGTAGAAATAGTCAAAGATTCCTTCATTATATGTTGAGGTAGCAATCGTAAAAGATTCCTTCATCATCTGTTGAGGTAGCAATCGTCAAAGATTCCTTCATTATCTATTGAGGTAGCAATTGTCAAAGATTCCTTCATTATCTGTTGAGGTAGCAATCATCAAAGATTCCTTGATTATCTGTTGAGGTAGCAATTGTCAAAGATTCCTTCATTATCTGTTGAGGTAGAAATCGTCAAAGATTCCTTCATTATCTCTTAAGGTAGCAATCGTCAAAGATTATTTCATTATCCATTGAGGTAGAAATCATCAAAGATTCCTTCATTATCCATTGAGGTAGCAATCGTCAAAGATTCCTTCATTATCTGTTGAGGTAGCAATCGTCAAAGATTCCTTCATTATCCATTGAGGCAGCAATCGTCAAAGATTCCTTCATTATCCATTGAGGTAACAATCGTTAAAGATTCTTTCATTATCCGTTGAGGTAACAATATTCAAAGATTCCTTCATTATCTTTTGAGGTAGAAATCACCAAAGATTCCTTCATTATCTGTTGAGGTAGCAATCGTCAAAGATTCCTTTGTTATCTATTGAGGTAGCAATCGCCAAAGATTCCTTCATTATTTGTTGAGGTAGAAACCGTTAAAGACTCCTTCATCATCTGTTGAGGTAGCAATCATCAAAGATTTCTTTGTTACCTGTTGAAGTAGCAATCGTCAAATATTACCCACTATAACCCTCCAGAGGCAGTCCAACACGGACTCATCCTGAAACAGCCCTACACAGGCTCTTTGTAATACATTTTCAGGTAACGATTAATTCCATTATCCCCAGCAAGTTACTGTGAAGCCTGGACTTCAACCAGAAAGCAATAAACTTTCATCTCTCCAATCAAGAGATAGCTTCCCCAGTAGAGTAATGGACAACTGAAGTTCCTAGACTCTATTCCCCACAGAGTTTAAGCCCATCTCCGACGTCTCTCCGTCATATTCTCTAAATGGCATCTGTAAGCCCATTCCCTCCATCATCAACCATCAGTATTACTTCACGCGAGTGCAAATTTCTGGGCACTCTAGTATTCAATCATCTTCCAACTTCAGACCATGAAAGGAAAACAAGCCAATCTAAATATTCAGGTTTAAGAAGATTGAACAAGGGCAACTGTTGTACCCCAAAATTTGCCCTCTCATGTTTTCCAAGATTTTTTCTTATATGGGTGGTCACCAAAAATTGATTAAAGAAAAATAAATTTTTTGAAGATGAATGTTGTACCCCAAAATTTTCCCTCTCATTTCATCAACATTTTCTCATCACAATACTCTTGGAACTCAAGATCAAACTAGGGTTTGCTTTGCTCAAGACACCTCCTTGCACTGTTGACCCAAATTAGGGTTTGAGTTTGCACAAGGATATTTTGACCTATAATACCCAAAGTGACTTTCATACTTCATGTTGGGTTCACAAGTTTGCCCATACCAAGTTTCAAGCCTTGATTCAAATCTTTGCGCAGCCAATTGGATAATTGACCTAGAAATCAATTGTATTGGGGAAAAAGTCAACTGTGGCCAATTGATAGTCAAACCTCATGAAATTTGACCCACATCAACATTTGAAACTCATATGAACCATTTGATCAAGTTTGGATCACAATTCCACAAGAAATTTAATCAGATCACCAAAAGGGCAAAATGGTCATTTTTAGGGTTTTGACTGCACCGAGGCAATTTTTGACTGTTTGACCTCACCAATGGCCAATCAAGCCCACATATGGACACAAGGAATCAATGACATTGTCTTGGCCCATTCAACAAGTTCAAAAGATCTCAAATGCATAGGATTGACAGATGAATTTTTCAGTCAACTGATCAAAATTTGACTGTATACTGAAAAGTCAAACTTTGACTTTTTGGTCAAAATCAAGTTCCAAAAGTTATTTTTCATCAAGACATGTCAAATTATGAAACTTGTTCATCAAGAAACCCAAAAATGCAAATTAGGGTTTAAAATGAAAAAATTTCATAACTTAGAATTTTTCTAAGTTATGAAATTTTCTTATTTTTTCCTAACTTTGTCCCATTTTTTCACCAAGATGCAAATGGATTCAAAACAAACTTGAAACATGAAAGTTGTATTCCATCACAAATCCTACAACTTTGATTCACAAAGTTTTCTCAAAAGAAGCTTGCATCTCAAGT